>CAIGRQ010269135.1:0-22496 GCA_903798375.1 Fraxinus sp. D2006-0159 | reverse complement strand
AAAGAGATCGACATGATCTTTCAATATCTTTTTGTGCTTTCAATCTTTAAAGCCGATTTTAGTGAATATATGTCCACCCCCTTGAACCCCTCTATCGAGTTTGAACAAGTAGCAATGTAGATAATACACCGCATCATTTTCTATACTGTACTCCAACCAATGAAATTCAGAGACCCAAAAATTAGAATCATGACAAGATTTTGAACTAATACCTTTTGTACAGGCAGACGAAGGTCACAAAGCTGTCGACTTTCTAACTATTGCATTTAGTTCTGCAACTGACCAACTGTTGACCAGCTTGAGCTTGCTTTGACACAACTCCTGAATCACCACTGTCCGCCACCGACCACCTGTCTTTTCGATCAACAGCGTCATAGACTGATAGACAGGCACAGCAGGTCCGCACTCCGCAATGGATTCTCCCCTGGTCGTCTCCCTCCTCTACTAGTTTTCTGAATTTTGGAATTGGATTTGGTTTTGTGGCTAATGGGTTACAGATTTGCAATTGCAAGCAAACCCATGGATTGGGCCTAGTCACTGGGCCTTGTTATTTTTTTTTTTAAAAAAATGCCCAAACAAATGAACAATAAAAAAGGAAAAAAAATCCACCCGCATCTTCTTCATTTCTTCTCGACGGACAACGTCAGTGAGTCGGCGACTTGAAGCTCTCGACGAATTCAGCACGAGCGGCCACGAGGGGTTAGTCAGGTGCTGGATCCGCCCCTGGTCAAGATTATAGTTAAAAAAATGTAAGTAAAATTTATATTTTTTTTCAACTATACTGATTATATTTTCTTGATCTATGCAAAAATAAAAGTAAACTTATATTTACAGGATGAAGTGAGTAATATTTAGTCCCAATCGTGATGAGCAAGTATCAATATGTGTTCGACCAATGAAATATCTATCACACTGTTCAATGAATAATTTTATTCAATTTTATTAGATAATATTATAATGACCCAGTGTCACATTAACTGATATATCATCGTTGGAACTAAATAGCATTACTCTTGCTCTTATTATTTACTTAAGATATGACTTGACGGAATTTTGTTGAAGATGAAACTACTAAACAATGCATATTTGAAGTGGTACAATTTTTCAGTCGAGATCGAGATCTTTAGATGATGAAGTCGAGCGAACTTTTTAAATGCAATACACGTAAAAGAATGACATGAAACGAATAATATGTGCATTGAGTAATGAGAATGACCTCCATGACTATTAAGTAGTTTATGTATTCTACTCTTTTCGAGTATGGTATGTAAATAGAAATACGTGTAATTTTATTAATTTTGTCGAGAATCCATTTTGTTAAGTCATTAGTGGCGTGATTTGATTTTGATTGATGCAATTTACATGAATTTTTCAAGTCGGATGAGATGGAGAATGTTTACAACAATTAACAATAATATTTCACACATAAAATTGACAATTGATAGGGACAACCAACTCTCTCCAAGATTTGATTATACTGCAAAATTAAAGCTAGTCATTTTCATTTTGCAACTAATTGCTCGTACGACTAATTAAATTCTGCAACAGTTAGAATAGATAAAATGACGATTTTTCAAAAAATAGAAAAAAAGAAAGTCACGTCCAATTGTCATGGAAAAGAAATTTTTTGTTTCACACTTTGATTATTCTTAGAAATAAACCTTTATTCCACATCATTTACAGAAGCCAGTCAATCTAAAGTCACGGTGATAGACTAGCCAACAAATCAGTAAGAGAATGCTAAATGAAACTTAAAACATAATACTTTATTTGTACAATTCATGGTTATATTAATTTTCCTATTTAAATTTTTCACATCTTCACAATCAGAAACCTTCTTCAAGCTCCTACCATCTCCACTGGAGAATCGGTGATTTGCATAGGTTCGACTTTATGCTTTCCGTGTTTTGGTTGATGCTGCGACCAATACGCATGGGCGGCTAGGACTCTATCCAACAACTCTTGTGGCACAGGCTCTCCCCTTCGTTGCTGAGGGGCTATGCTTGCAGTATGAACTAGAGTCTTCCATTTATCCTATAAACAACCAAAACCCGTATTAGACGCGCAAAGTGATGATTATTGATTCGCTAATCGGATAAAGTAAAATAGTATTAACCTAATCCATCCCATGTGATTGTTCATTGGTTTCTTATGCAATCATTTAGCACTCTACCAATATTATAAAAGCCTAAGGCATGTGGAGTTGTCATAGGATGACATCTTAGCCAAACATAAAGATATTCAGCCATGTTAAAAAGAAAGTGCCAATTATAAAAGATAAAGATTTATATCATATCAGACACGAGATCTCAATTAAGATACCAAGTGAAAAAAAGGTCCCAAAACATAAGCACAATCTCAAATTGAATACTGTTTAAATGATATTTTCAGATAAAAGTAGATTATGGATATACCTTCAAGTCCACATAAGTTCTATGATCCGCATCCTCAAATGCGCGCATTTTAACATTGCGCCACCTGCAAAAGTGAAAGAAGATGAGAATTTCAAATTCCCTGGGATGGATAAGGGAAAAATCATAATATGTTCTCCCCCATACGACAAATATTTTTTTCATGGTTCCCAAGATCCTACACAATGTTCTTACCTTCCAGTTCCCAGTTTTTCTACTGCTTCAACCAGTGCTTCCACTTCCGTCACAGAGAAGGGTCTCCTAGTCCTACGCTGTGAAAGTTCATTATGTTTACGTTTTGAGTTAAAGGGAACCACTGCAAGTGCCTCTATATTCATTGGAGGAACTGGAATCAAGGCCTTGGAGTCGGGCAACGCTCCATCTTTCAATGAATCGATAGGGGTCTTTGGGGAGGGTATTAATTCCTGGTTATTACCAATATCATTGTCCAACTTCATAACTAGAGGAGGATCAAGTGAGGCATTGGAAATGCCTGCATTAAAAATTTGACTGGCTGTAGACCTGAAAAATAAGATACATGATTAGTAGGACATCGTGTCCATATGTTTTCATTATTTTTATCATTTGGGGCCATCTAAGATATCATTTGTAGAAAACTGTGTTTCTAACTTATCCAAAAATGAGCTCAGTGAAAAAAAAATATTTTTATGTCCCTATTCTTCCATTACTTATGCCGATAACGACGTGCAATAATTGAGAAGCAGGTCATGGAGTTTTGAATCTAGTATCGAGATGAGTAACTGTTATTCCTGGGGAAGCTAAGCAAAACACATCTGTTGGAAGAAAAGATTTCTAAAATCAAAATCATACATTTCTTTCTGGCTTGTTCGAATTAGACTCCAAACAAAAAATAACAAGGCTAAAAACCTGGATGATAGTGGATCTGCATCACATTGTAATACCAGAGGACGATCTTTTGGAGTCCTCTTTCCAGAAACATGTGCAAAACTTGGCTCCAAGGCGAAACCAAGTGAATCAAGGTTGCTACTTTGAGAAATACCAGCCTGCTGAAGAGTTCTATTGTCATCTCTAACCTTCTTCCCTTGAAGAACTACCCCAATTTGTAGTCCACTTTCAAGAATAGCAGTAACTGCCTCCATGACCATCCTCTGTGGAAAAAAAAAAGGGTTAGAAACTAGCTGACTTAACATTAATCAAAGGGATTAACTTTGCAAATTCCATTAAAGAAGTGAAATTCAAGAACTAGGGTTATTTCTAAATGCATACTAATTACAGGTACTGGGTAAAGCCACCAGAAAATTGATCTAAAGATAAGAATGCATGTTAGAAAATCAGGAAAAAATCCTAAATTTCAGATTTCATACATTATATGAAATGAATAACAATGAAAGAATGCAAACCTTCAGAGAACCAATGGTAGCAGTTTCAGGAACCTCAATGTAAAGTTCTGGCACCCTGAATGACTTGATGCTAAATTTCACTGAATGAAGGAAAAACACATGTGTTAGAACTTCTTTGATCTAAATATACACGTAAAGATGAAAAGGCAAGTGTGTATAAATCCATATGAAAAAGAATCTGGTACCCTTAGAGTCCTTTGATTTTTGACGAGCTTTCACTGAAGCTGACAATCCACTTTCTGCGAGAAAATAAGAACAATTATATTGGAAGACTGCATAACACTAGAACTTTCAATTCCAGACATGATAAAGACCTTTATGAAAGATTGAAGCTGAGCCACTCTTATCTCCCCTCATCTCCTTTTCAGGTAAATTAGAGACACTTTCGCTGCTCGCCTCTTGGTCATATACAACTTCAAAGCTGTGATCAAACAATTTCCTTTTCTTGATTGGGACCCAGCGACATCTTTCTCTTTTGTAAATGTTTTTCCTGTATCGGTAAAAGGACTTCATTCCCTCACCTGATAACAAAAATCAGGTGGAAGAATTTGGATAATCAGTTACACATAGAAAAAATTTACGAACATACAGAAATTCAAGCTTATAAGACTCAGATAAATACTTTAACACCACTTACTGGAGTTATAAAATTCACGATCTTTCATTTTTGGAGCTACTTTCCTGTATTTTGATGTCAGCATCTTCCTTGTTCTATGGTATCCATTGCACAGTTGTAGCCTAAATGGCGTTATCTTGGTGCAAGGTTTATTGCACCCAAAAGAATTTTCGTCATTATCTCTAATACCTAACTTTACATCATTCCTGCGCCTTTGAAACAGAGCACCAGGAATAGGGTCCCTACACAAGGACAGCTGTACACTACTCTCTGAGTTAATCAGTACATTATTATTCACACATTCCTCAATTGGATCCTTTACACTGGATTTGTTAGCCATGGTTAAGTCACCTACCTGCTCTCTTTCATCCACTAACTGTTTTTCTGGTCCGTTGTCCATCTTAGGATTATAAATATCACCAACATCATTGGAGCCTCCCTCTACTTTACAAGGGAAGGTTCCATCAGAACTTTTGTCCTTACCCATTTCCAACTTCATATCATAATCAACTTTTGTTGGCAAATCGCAACTCACAAGTGCAGAAGTGTGATCCAAGATAGAATCAATTTCTACTCGTGGACGTTCCTTGACAATTGATAAAATATTGCGATCTTGAACAGAAATTTCTGGAAAAAATGCACTCTCTGCACAACTTCCCTGGTCAAAGTACTTCAATTTCAGGGCTTTATCATTTTCAGGTAGCCTTGTCTTTTTACCATCTCGGCAAAAGCCAGGATGCACTTTCACTTCAGCTGCATTACTTGAAGTGGAGCTTTCACTCTCTTGTAACAACTTGCCAGCTACAGCTGCAAGTAATTCAAATGCAGAAATTGTGCTGTCTTCCACCAATTTCTTTTGTGGGCTTCTCCTCTAGGAAGACAAATAAAGATGAGATGCTTGGATACATTCCGAATAATAAGGACAGCAGAATAAATATAAGCTTAAACACAAAAGTAACTGCTCACCCTAATTGATCTAGGTGCTCTAGGAATAACCGGGACTCGATAGCCACTGAATCCATAATCCTGCCTCTTCTTTGACACCATAACTCAGGCAGCATGCCAAGATAAGATCATTAAATACCGCGGTGTAATGGTTGAAATCACCCACAATCTATAAAACATTCCAGAAGCATTTTATCAATGAATACAAAAAAGGGGAACATGCAAATTGCAGAGATAATAAGAAATAATCAGTGAATTAAGACCAGTAGTAGACTGAATAGAAATTAAAGAGTTATGTATGATTACTTCGTAGGGTGAAATCTATGAAAAACCAAAGAATGAAAATAAGAAAATTAAAAAATGATCTACAATTAATATATAGCATTTCCAGTCTATCTAATGCACCCAACCCAACTTGAAACGAACAGGATTTTTATTTTTTTATTTTTTTATTTTCTGTTTTACAAACACCAGTTTGTGACCTCCTTATTCATCAAATAATAGAAGTTTATCTCAACAAATAGATAACAAGTCATCCAAATTATGCCAAAGGTAGACGACAACTACATTTCACTTGAAGATCAAAGACAGCAGTCATAAACATATAATTGATCACAGATCTTATAATAAAAACCTTTTAAAATTAGCCCTTTCAAAAATAATAAAATAATTCATCAGAAAATCAAGTCAAAACGGATCTTAATAGACTGTATTATTCACTATGTGAAATTCTTGCACATGGCATGGCAGGACGTTGTTTGGCAAAACTTCTACAGAATGGCATCAGGAAATGATTGTTGAAAAAAAAAAAAAAAAACAGGACTTCAAATTCATCAGATCCAGTAATATGAACCCTGGCTCTCCAACTGAAATTCAGATCACTAGAAGTTTCGTCAAATATAAGAGATGCAAACGTAGAGATTTAAAGGAAGTTTCTTCAAATTCCAAATTCACTGTTCAGTTTATTCAAAGCAGAACTTTCATTTTGAATTTAACCCAAAGCAATCGAATAAAAATTATAGAATTTACAGACGATCAGATCTCTGCAGGATCAACTTCAATTTCACCAAAACTAAGAGGAAAAAGTCGCCTGATTTCCATAATTCTACATGCTGATCAAATCCACACTTCGAAAATAATTCTAAAACCAAAAATCTAACACGGAAAATTGAAATCTCAAATCAAAATTCAAATCCAATAAAGAAAAGGGGAAAAAAGAAAAGGAATATTACCTGCCGATTGATTGATTTGATTCTATATACGCGTATGCTAGTTTTTCTTTGCTCCTTCTGTACAGATTCTAAGAATTACGAATTTACGTAACGCAAATGAACAATTCCTTGAAATTGAAGAGAGAAGAAAATGAGACCGGGACAAGAATTTTAAAAGAAAAATGTGAAAAAAATGGAGTTTTTATAGTTATAAAACCTCTGGGTTTGGGAAAACCAACGAACGAACGAACCAAACACAAAACAGTACTAAACCCCATCTGTGGGTATTGTTTTATACGGTTGGCCCCCACAACCGGACCAGCCGGTGAGGGGCAAAATTGTCCGGTCAAAATTTGCCAACCTGTGGCCGCCCTCTTGGCTGGCCTTCTTATTCTCTGATCTAACGGGTTTTGTGGGATGTGGCGTGTTTGTGAGGGGATAGTTGGACCATTTAGCCCTTCTTTGTATATTATTTTTTCAAAACCAAAAAAATTCTATCTATTCATTTTTAACTACACAAAATAAAATATTTTACATGTAAAATTAAAAAAAAATCTTATTTTTTAATCACACATTCACCTAAAATTCACTATTCAAAACAATACTTTTCTTTAAAAAAGCCATCAAATAAGGGCTTAATATTTCAATTGTCACTAATATTTTTCAATTATCGCTAAGTCCCTGTTTGGTAAGGATTATAATCAATTTTTAGTATGTTTTGAAAAAATTGATGAAATGTGTGGTTGAAAAGTTGTGGAACACATAAAATGGATGATTAAATTTAGTTATTGACTTTAATTTTAATTTCTACAAAATATGGGCTAAATTTCAAGAACTTTTCGAGTTATCACCGGACTTATCTAAATCTCATTGTCACTTGTCATTTGACGTTTAAAATTAAAGAACTTGATAAAATTAACAATATTATTTTATCAATCATTCTATCTACCATTAACTTTTAAGAACCGTGCTACACGAACATCTCAGTTGACATCTTAAATGATCGAACACACACACATCGAGGGTCGAACATTATTTTATTCACGCAGGACCCATGCGCAATGTGAAGGTCAGCACCCGAGGTGTCAACCATTTTCGGGTAAAGTGGCATTACTCAACTTTTAAACGTCAAATGACGAATTAATTATTCTCAAACCATTTAGAACCACCCTATATCTATCTCGTAGATCGAATGTACCGCGTGGCAATGTGAGTGTTAGTGTGTGTATTATGTCATTTGTAATTTGATTTGATAGTATTTAATATGTTTTTATGTTATTTTATTCAAGTAATCATGCTATTTATCTTCAATTAGGGGCCCTATTTTAGGTAAAATGCATTTTGAAATGATAAATTGATGAAGAGCGTGTGATTAAAAATAAGAGAAGAAATTTTGAATTATGTATAATATTATTTTATTGAAAAATGTGTATGGTTGAAAAGAAAAAAAAATACATTTTAAAAATAATGGGGATCAAACAACGTCTAATAAAGAATTTACTTTTTTTGTACCATAATTCGTAAGTCATTTATCTCAAAGTTCTTTATATTACAATCTTAAAGGGTGTTTGGCGGGGGATTAAAATTAGATTTTTAATAGATTGTAATAAAAGTTTTTGAAATGTGTGGTTGAAAAGTTGTGGGACCTGTGAAAGATGTGGTTAATATTGATTATTTGATTTTGACTTTAACTTATATATTAAAATTAGATTTTAATCCGACCAAACAATAGCTTGATTAATTTGGTTATCTTGTAAATAACTTTATCAAGAATTTTAATTTATGAGGCGGTTGACTCGACATTAATACAAGAGGTGAATATGTATTTAGTAATTCCTACTTCCTACGTGCAAGTATAACAATATTGAGTAGAATCATATATTGAAATTTTTAAAAAATGACAAAAAAGTGAATGTCATGATCTATATACTTTCAAAGAATCATGTTACATGAACATTAAGATTGACATAAAATTTGTTAAGGGATAAAAACATAGTTGTCAGATTCGATCTGGACAATGCAACGAGTCAATGGGTTAGTGGTTCAACCGGCGGGTCATTGCATAAAAACTTAAAAAAAAAATATAAAGTACAAAAAAAATTTTAAGGGCAAAATTAAAATTTTTAATTTATTTTTCACCAATTATTTATGTCTATAAAATAAAATAAAATGTTGGATCAAAGTTTTTTAAAAAAATATTTTTATAAAAGTTATAAATGATTCATTAGTTAGATATAAATGTCACTAACTTTTATAAAGTTCAGTGACCTGGGTTATTAATCTACTGCGGCTTGGTCAAGGGTCCGGGCAACCGATTTTTCAACCCCACCAATTGGCCGGGCCGATTTTTATAACTATGGATAAAAATGTCACATCAAATAAAAATAAAAATAAAAATATAGACTAACTTATAAAAGATTGGGTTACTCCAATTAATAATATTGACTTTTTAAGATGGAACCCCAAATTTTAATACGATATCAGGGCCCGTTAAACTTCAACAGCGATTCGATCCGATTAAAACTCAAAAAAATTGAGCATGAATTTTAAGATTTATCTGCTCAAACGAGCCACCATCTTGCGGGGTCATGCTAAGGAATAAACATCTAAGTTTAAAGCATAATCAATTTTTTCATCCAATTACCTACTGTCACGTACAATTATTTTAAGTTTTTTGTCAAATCTTTTTGACAAAATAGATTTATCCACTTTCAAACTACCTATTCTAAAATTTGTATAATTTAATACATTTTCTTAGAACTCGCCAAGGTACTTCTCAAATACCGTGTTATCTTTGAAAGGTGAAAAAGTTTTATTTATAGCTATCATTGTTGAATTAAAAATTGAAAAACTTCTTTACTCACATCAACGATCTCATGTGTCCCGATCAAAGAATCCGTGTATTGATTTCCTTTAGTGAGTGGCACTAACAAATCCTGATTGCAATTAGATTTTAAATACATACATTTTAAAATTAATTTAACATACCAATTATTAATCTTTCATTTAACCCATACTTGATGACCATTATTTTGAGAAAGTGACGTTTTAAATAGTAATTTTTTTTTGAAAAATGAGCAATTAAAAAGTAAGAAATAAATTTTTGTTTACGTGTAAAATATTTTATTGTGTAAATGTGTAATTAAAAATGAATATGTGAATTAAAGAGTTTTGAAATAATAATAATAATTAAACAAGGTATTATTGTGTGTGTGTGTGTAATACTAATAACATGATTAAGTTCTTGTTTGGTACACATTAAAATTTTCATTTTCATTCTTCTACTCATTTTCAATCACACATTCTTTAATAAAATAATATTTTTCATCACGTCAATAATTTTTTCTTATTTTTCAACCATACATTATCCATCAATCTATTATTCCAAAATACATTCTTCCAAAATAATGTGGCTCAACAAACACACCCTAATTCATTGATAGACCCGTCTATAATTGGTTTCCATATTCAAATTAAATTTATTATCTATCAATGAATTGATGTATACATAGTTGTCAAATCACCAACATTTTTTTTTTATTCCTATACTTTTCATATGTCATTGACACGCACGTTCTGAATGTTTGTATTTTTTTTCTTCATACATATTGACGAACAAGTTAATTTTTAATAGTTATTTTATTATCGTCGAATTTTCTGTTGGTATTTAGTTTTATTACTGTATTTATTGATGAAAAATTTGTAAAAGATTAAATTTATTAAACTATTTATATTTAAAATGTTACTAATTGAAAAGATACTTATAAACATAAATTTCTTTTCTAATTGTTATTTAATTACATCATATCTTACTCGAAGGTAATATTAAATTTTTTCTATTTTATTACTTTATTTAATAACGAAAATTCTATCATTATGAGGAATCTTTTAAATTATCGTAAATGAGAAAACTCCATCGTTAATCTCTGTAGACGTTGAAAATTAAACAAGTAAATTCCAAGTCATCTTTAGGGACAAACACGACTTTGATTAATTGATAATTGAAAGATTACAAGCGATTCAGCTGCTCCTTTTTGTGTTTATATGAGATATTTGAAATATGGACAATGTAAAGAGGTTTGTAATGTGTGAAGCCGTGTTTCTTCTCTCCTTTTCCATGGCCATTCCTCTTTTTATAGGAGAAAATATGCATGCTTCATTAATTCCCCGTCTTGTCACCTACAAACCCGAACTGAAGAAGTACATTGACTGTAGTAATTTGATTGGCTACCGAGTTCGGTCGGCAGGTTATCATGAGTAAATCTTGCAGATGGACCCCAATAATTATGAATTACTCTAGGGAAATGAGTCTAATTATTTGATTAGAGGCTTATGCGAGCGCTGATGTAAGATTATTCCCTGTGGATTTTTTTGATTGGTTGGTTTGTTGATTCTGTCAGTGATTTTCAATCATTAAGATTCCCTTATCCTCGAAAGATTACACAATTTTCTCGGGTATGCTAACCATCCGAGCTGATCTCACACCACCGAGCTCACATTGTCCGTGCTCATCACGTGTATTAAATCCGACCTGAGCGACCTCAGAACTCTGCTTGTCAACAAATACCCCCCAGGTCAGTGCGGACCTAGGTATGGATTGACCTAATAAAGTGATTGGTGCAATTCCCAATTTTCTGTAATCATTACTTCAATTAATGACAGGGACACATGTCATGCCTTTACTCGTACGTGGGCTGTATGACAGGTTCCTTCTTCTAAAATCTTGGATTTGTAACCGTTAATCATTTTATTTGGACAATTCAGATCTTGTCCCTTGACATTCTTCTTCTTTAAATAACTTTTTTCACTTTTCATTCCCTCACTTTTGTATTTGAACTTTCATATTTTTGCTCCAATTTTTTTTTTCTTTGCTTTTCTATCTTCTCTGAGTGAGGTCATCTTCATCCAAGTATTCTTTTTTAATCAAATTACCCTTCTTTTTACGCTTTTATTTCTTTTTTCCCATTTACTTATATGTGTTCGGACGAACCTCACGTGCAGTCTTGGGGAAATAATCGGGAAGAACCTGTACTGTCTTCGTCCACCCCATCTGTTAATCATTTATCTGCTAGTTCAAATTGTCAGGAAGTTCTTATTCTTGTTCCCATTTCTTCCTTTTATCCAGTCCCCGTCCTTAGTCTAACTCCCTTAGAAGTATGGAAAATCGTCGAAAAATGAGAGAAACGATAGCTCAAGAAGAGGGTCGCAGTGGAAACCAAATATGGGGGGCTGATTCCCATAAGTCGGTAGTTACAGCGGACACCTTAGCTACTATTAGGGCTAAGTATAATGTACCTTTGTCTGTAGAACTAGTTATCCCATCTTCTTTTGACCGAGCTCATACCCACCTACGGAGTGTGTGGCTCTCAATGCTATCTTCCAAGCTGGACTGAGGCTTCCTTTTCCCAAAATCATTCGGACATTCTTTTCATCTTGGGAAATAGCCCATACCTAGCTTTGTCTAAACGGATGGAGAACCTTGATTGCACCTTTAATTTTATTGAAGCAATTAGATCATCCCGAGCTGAGTGTAGCCCAATTTAATGCCCTTTTCACTTTTCAGGAGGATGAAAAAAATATTGGCTGGTGGTATACCAGCGTTAGGCCTAGAACTGGGAGGCCTCTAGTTTTAGATGATCCCTCTTCGGTTAAAGGGTGGAAGTAAGAGTTCTTCTACATCTTCGGATAAGGAGGACGTAGTCCCCATCCTTTACCATCCTTTCTGTGAGTAGCTATTATCTCCATGTTTACTTCGGGTTTCGTATTAGAATTATTATTCTAACTTTATCTTTCTTCTTTTTCAGTCTACCAACCCTGCCACCTGAGTTCGGTTCTTCAAGGACAGGCAGATTTGATCCGAGCTCTTCCCAATAGGCAGAGGTCTTGTAAATTTGTTATTTCAGATGAAAACTTGTTCCAAGCAGGTTTGCTTCAAGCTCTGCCGCCGACCTCATCTCCAAGCAAACCTTATACTTCAGTACCTACTTCTCGTAAGTGAACTGAATGTTATTACATATGTATATATGCATGGTTCGAACTCAATATTGACATCCTTTCAATTTTCATCTTAGGCCAAAGTTCGAAAATGAGGAGCTTACGTGAGGTGAGGGCAACCCAAGTAGCTAAGGCTGCTAAACAAAAAGAAATTCCTATAGAGGACCGACCTGAGGAGGTTGAGGCTGAACAGCCACTGAAGTGGCGTTGCTCCGTCGAGCTGGAACCTACTCCTGTCCCTAAACCCCCTTCACCTCCTTCCATTCCTTTGGGCATTCCCATTGCTACTCCTTTGCTGCTGCTGCCTCATCCTCAAGGCCCCAAGAAAGATGCCCTAACTTACAAAGGTCAGATGTGGAAGGTCTGGTGGGGAGCAGACCTGAGATCTTTCTGGGCTTTCTCCGGGCTCCTTTTTCGACAAGGAAGTCGATTGCTGCTTTGTCTAGAAGTGGACAAAACTCAAACTAAATCGACGAAACCGATCGATTTGGGTCGATTTTTTTCATTTTTTGGGCAGGTTTTGGGTTTCGGATTGGTTGATCGGGTCGGGTTGTGGGTTAACCCGACCTGACCCGACCCAACCCGACCAAAAAAAATATGGTTCAATATTTCTCTGTCTTTAACATTCTATTTCATCGTTTTGTTTAATGTTGTAACTTTATACAGTTTGGTCATAGTAATAATACTGAACAACAAAGATTTCCTCCTCTCTTTTTTTCATTTAATCAAACAGTTCTAAGTTTTTTTTTAAAAAAAATTATTTTGGTATTTTAATTATTTATTTATCTAATTGAGGTGGAATATATTTATAAGTTTTTCAAAAAAACAAAAATATATTATCATGAAAAGTATATAATGTTGTTACGATGTGTCTGTATCATTTAATTATGCAAGTTCAAAATAGAAATAAATTGTATTGCAAAAGCAAATAGTTCAATAACAAGAATATAATATAAGTTATATAAATATATATTACTTTATATACAAGATTTTTTTTTTGTTTATTTTTCTAAAGTGAATTTCTTTACAAGTTCTAATGAATTCTATAAAAGTGCACAGAAATCTGTGAAAGAGTTTGATCAAATAATTATGTAAAAATATAAAAAAGTTAATCGGTGAATTTTACTTTAAAAAAAAAGTCAGTGCGAAATCTAAATTGCATTTCCAAAGTGTTTCTCCAAAGTTTTAACTTTTTCCCTTCTATTTTCGTAAATTAAATTTGTCATCAATTAACAACATACCAAATGATATATGACTAGCAACTGTAACAAAAGATGACAGAAAATAAAATACCAGAGAAGATTAAACCTAAAAAAAAGGAGCAGAGTCTGTGAAAGTGCAACATTTTGTCTGAGATTATATTGCAGCATTGTCTGAGGCTTCCGTATGTATGTGCATTAATTTTTGCGCAATAAATTTATCTCAAACCGACCAACCCAACCTAACCCGACCGCACATAATTGGGTTGTGTTGAATTTTGAAAAAATCAACAATGTTGGGTTGGGACAAAAACCGACCCAACCCAACCTACGCCCACCCTTAGCTTTGTTTTCTCCCTTGAGGGAATCTGCTACCCTCATGGCATGAAGTTGGAATGATAGGGAGCAAAAATTTCTCACTGAGTGCCTATTAGAGAAAGCATTTTTCAGCTCAGCTCCATTGTCATCGAGCAGTTTTTCAAATGGCATTAGTGACAGAAAAGGTAAATTCTGTGAACTTTCATCGCTCTTTTTGAAACTTCTCTATTTGAATTATTCGTACCTTTAACTGGATATTTGTTCTTTTAGGTCAAAGCTGAGCTCGACAAAATGCTCGAAGTGAGGGACCAGGCTAATATGATGTTCGAGAAAATTGAGGCAGAGAATGCGGCCTTCGCTAAAAAAGAGAAGGATTATGAGGATCGTCTGAACAGAATGGAAGTAGAGCTCAATGCTGCTCTTATTACAGAACATAGGCTAATGGATGAAAATAAGGCCCTGGTGGAGGAAAATAAGGCCTTGCATATCTGAGGCGAAAAAGCCAGCGTTCAAGCTGAAGAAGCGAAGAAAAGGGCTGATGAGGCGACGGCTCAAGCTATAGCTGTTAAGAAAGAAGTTGAGCTGCAGATCTCGAACGCGGTGGAGAGTTGGAAGGCCTCCCCGGAGTTTGATGCTATATCTCAGAAGGTGTATATCTTGGCTATTGGTGAGATCATCCAGCATATCAACAAGGAACGATCGAACTGGGACACCGTTTTCTTGGTGGAGGCCCATAAGAAACAATAGAGAGAGATGGAACAGCTACTGAAGGCAGCTGAGGCCCAGGTCACTCCTAGAGATGAAGCTTCCCAGGACCTCCCAACCCTATAGTTTCTTATGCACCTTATTTTTAAGTCTTCAAAACTTTTGTAATGTTTTTACTTTATGAATGAATGAAAATCTCAGTTTGAGTGTTTTTGGCTTAATGATAAAATGATGTTTATAAACTAAACATATACAAGCTAAGCGTCTATGGCACCAAAAGTCACAACACATATATTTTTAGCTCGGCCTGCCTCATGAGCAGGAATTATGATATTTCTCGTAAGAATTGCACGAGTGTTGTAGCACTTAAAATCTTAGCTCAGCCTGCTTCATGAACAGGGCTTTGGAGATTCCTTTGTAGGAATTCGCACCAAGTATTGTAGCACATGCAACCTTAGATCGGTCTGCTTCATGAGCAGGGCTTTACAGATTCCTTTGTAGGATTCACACTAAGTGTTGCAGCACACGCAATCTTAACTTGTCCTGCTTCATGAGCAGGGCTTTAAATTAGCATGTCAACATCTTCATTCATTAGGAACATCCTTTCTCATTATGAACAACCATACAATACAACCACCTTGTACTGATAGTATTTGTTGAGATGTTCTGCATTCCAAGGATGTGATAGGGGTCTCCTTTCCATGTTTTCCAATTCATATGCTCCTCTAAGCAGAACTTCGGTCACCTTGTAAGGACCTTCCCAGTTAGGTCCTAGAGACCCAGAATGGAGTTCTTTTGTTACCAGAAAGACTTTTCTTAATACAAGGTCACCAACTTCAAATTCTCGTTTTTTCACCTTCTGATTGTAATACCTTTCATTATACTATTTGTATGCGTTCTGAATCTCAGCTTCATTTCTTTTTTCTTCTAGCAAACCCAACTCCCCCCGTAATACTTTCTCATTCTCTTCCTCATGATATATTAATATTCGGCTAGAAGGGACTTCCACTTCAAGAGGGATGATCGCCTCTGCTCCGAAAGCCAAAGAGAAAGGGGTTTCTCATGTATTGCTTTGGGTCGTGGTATGCTAAGACCACAACACGCTGGGAGCTCCTCAGCCCATCCTCCCTTAAGAACATCAAGTTTGGCTTTGAGTGTGTGCTTGATGATCTTATTTATTGCTTCAACTTGCCCATTACCTTGAGGATGTTTGGGCATGGAGAAGTGCCTTTGTATCCCAAAACTTTCACAGAAATTTGAGAAACAGGAGTTATCAAATTGTTTCCCATTGTCTGTCACAATGGATTACGGTATCCCGAACTGGCATATGATAGCTTTCCATATGAATTTCGTGGTCTTATGCTCGGTTATTTTGGCTAAAAGTTCGGCTTCCACCCATTTGGTGAAGTAATCAACCGCAACAATTGCAAATTTTGTTCCTCCCTTTCATATTAGCATGTGATTGATCAGATCGACCCCCATTTGGAGAAGGGCCATAAAGCCATTACAAAATTTAGCTCACTTGATAAGAGGTTAATTTTGGGGGCAACCTTTGACATTTGTCACATTTCCTGGCAAACTCCAAGGCATCCTTTTTTATGGAGGGCCAAAAATATCCCGGCGCACAATTTTGTGTGCTAGCGACTATCCTCCAGCATGATTTCCAAATATTCCTTCATGTACTTTCTCCAGGGCACGCAATGCTTATTCCTCATTCAAACATCTAAGCAGATGCATAGAATAACCTCGCTTATATAGGATGTCATTGATCAACGTGTATCGGCTGCTTTTATACGGAGTTTTCTCGCCATGATAGGGTCTTCTGGGCATGACCCTGTTTTTAGATATGTAACGATTTCATCCATCCATGTATGTTTAAGGTCGATTGTCATGTGAATCACCTCAAATTCTTCAATAGAGGGACGACAGATTCTCCCTACTGCGATACTATCAAACTTTTCAATCCATTAGCTTATTGCTAACCGAGCTAAGGCGGCAGCATGGCCATTTTGAGTTCGGGGAACTCGTTTGACCTGCACATCCTTAAAAATTTTCAGCTCTTGTTTAACAATTTGAAGGTAATTGTTCATCCTTTCTTCCTTTGCCTGATAAGCTTCATTGATCTGGTTTACCACTAGCTGGGAATCGCTGTGAACCACCAGATGATCATTCTTCATTTCCCTTGCCATTCTTAGGCCAACCATGAGGGTCTTATATTCAACTTCGTTGTTTGAAGTACTAAAGTTGAATGCTAATGCTTCACAAAACAATTGGTGATTGGGGCTGATCAAAATAATTCCAGCTCCCGCTCATGTTTATGTAGATGATCCATCAACAAAAAGTCTCTAAGGTTCATTATGACAAGATTCCTCTGTCAATTCCGAACTAAATTTTGCAATGAAGTCGGCAAGAGCTTGACCTTTAACGAAGGTATGTGGTTTGTAGTTTATATCAAATTAATCGAGCTCAACTGCCCACTTACCCAACCTTCCTGATGTGTCTAGTTTCTACAAGACTTGCCTCAATAGGTAATTAGTTAAGATCTCAATTGGATGCTCCACAAAGTTAAGGTCTTAACTTCCGAGCTGCGATGACCACCGCATAGCTAACTTTTCCAATGGAGAATAGCGGAGCTCGGCTACATGCAAAGCTTTGCTGATGTAATAGATGGGGTGCTGTACCCCTTTTTCTTCCATAACTAGCACTACACTTGTAGCATATTCTGACACTGCTAGGTACAACATCAATGTCTCCACTATTTTCGGCTTTGACAATACTGGTGGTTGTACCAGATACAACTTCAATTGATCGAATGTGAGTTGGCATTCAGATGTCCATTCAAACTTTTTTCCTCCTTTCAATACGTCAAAGAAAGGTTTGCATTTGTCCGTCGATCTTGACATAAAACGGCTAAGGGCCGCGATTTGTTCGGTCAAGCTTTGAACTTCTTTAGGTTTGGTTGGAGAATGCATCTCAATTATGGCCCTTATCTTTTTCGAATTAGTTTCGATTCCTCTACGGTTCACCAAATAACCCAAGAACTTTCTCGAGCTGATACCAAAAGCACACTTGTGTGTGTTTAACTTCATTCCGTATGTTCTTAGAATTTCGAACATTTCAGTGAGGTGTCGTTGATGATCCTGGGCATTTGTGCTTTTTACTAACATGTCGTCGACGTACAATTACATGGTCTTACCGATCTGCCTAGCAAAATTTGAATTTACCAAGAGTTGGTAAGTTGCTCCATCGTTCTTGAGATCGAATGGCATGACTTTATAGAAATAAAGACCTCGGTCGATAATGAAAGTTGTGTGTTCCTCATCTTGTTCATACATGGAGATTTGGTTGTACCCTAAGTATGCATCTATAAAACTGAGCAATTCGTGCCCAGCAGTAGCATCTACCTTTTGATCTATTATTGGCAGTGGGAAGCTGTCTTTTGGACAGACTTTGTTTAGGTCGGTGAAATCAATGCGATACTCCAATCTCCATTACTCTTCTTAACTAAAACAGGATTGACGGGGTACTATACCCCTTTTCTTCCCTAACCAATACTGCGCTGGTAGCATGTTCTGACACTGCTAGGTACAACATCAATGTCTCCCTATTTTCGGCTTTGACAATACTGGTGGCTGTGCCACATGCAACTTCAATTGATCGAATGCGAGTTGGCATTCAAATATCCATTCAAACTTTTTTCTTCTTTTCAATACGTCAAAGAAAGGTTTGCATTTGTCCGTCGATCTTGACATAAAACGGCTAAGGGCCGCGATTCGTCCGGTCAAGCTTTGAACTTCTTTAGGTCTGGTTGGAGAACGCATCTTAATTATGGCCCTTATCTTTTTCGGATTAGCTTCGATTCCTCTATGGTTCACCAAATAACCCAAGAAATTTCCCAAGCTGATACCAAAGGCATTGTGTGGGTTTAACTTCATTCCATAGGTTCTTAGAATTTCGAACATTTCAGTGAGGTGTCGTTGATGATCCTGGGCATTTGTGCTTTTTACTAACATGTCGTCGACGTACACCTACATGGTCTTACAGATCTGCCTAGCAAACATTGAATTTACCAAGAGTTGGTAAGTTGCTCCATCGTTCTTGAGACCGAATGACATGAATATAAATAAAGACATCGGTCGGTAATGAAAGTTGTGTGTTCCTGATCTAGTTCATACATGGGGATTTTGTTGTACCCTTAGTATACATCCATAAAACTGAGCAATTCATACCCAGCAGTAGCATCCACCATCTGATCTATTTTTGGTAGCGGTAAGCTGTCCTTTGGACGGGCTTTGTTTAGGTTGGTGAAATCAATGCACATCCTCCAGTTTCCATTACTCTTTTTAACTAAAACAGGATTGGTGACCGACTTTGGATATTTTGCTTCTCGAATAAACCCATTGCGGAGCAATTTTTGTACTTCTTTATTCAAGGCTTCATACCATTCTGGGTTTAGAGGTTGGCGTCGTTGCTGCTTTGGCCGTACTGAAGGATCAATTCCCAACTTGTGACACATGACTTTTAGGTCAATCCCTTTTATATCTGAATGTTCCCAGGCAAAAACATCAAGGTTTTCTTGAAGAAAATTGGTGATCTGATCACTAAGTGGTGATCACAGCTCATGACCTATCTTGAGTTCCTTCTGTAGGTTCCTCATTCCGACCTTAATACCATCTATCTCTTCCACTGGTTCTCTTCCTCTCACCTTCAAGCGTGGGTCAAGTCAATTCGGTGTAGGTTCTGCTGTGCATACCATATGGACCTTTGAGGGAAGATGGATCTTTTTTCCTTTCAAATCAAACATTACTTGACATTTTTTAGCAACATCTCTATTTCCCTTGACTTGCCCTACGCCATGAGGCATGGGAACTTGAGGGAGTAATGGTACATGGATATGACTGCTCTGAAATTGAACAACAGAGGCTGTCCCATGATAGCATCATAAGGGAATTTCGAGTCAAGAACCATAAATTTTGTGTTCAACTTAGCTCGGCGAGGGGATTCTCCGAGCTCCATAAGGAGTTTGATTATTCATTTTGCTCTACAGAGAGCACCATCAAGCCCCAGAACCATGTTTGGGTAAGTTTGTAAGAAGCTCAGGGGGATCCCAATTCATTCCAGGGTGTTGGCGTAGAGTATGTTAAGAGAGCTTCATGTATCAACTAGGACCTTAGGAATATTAACTCTTGATATGGGAATAGAGATCACCAAGACTCCAGGATACGGATTTGGGTCTGCTTCCCTTTCTTCAAATAAAAGCTGGTCATCAGTTTCCTTCTTGTGATGTTTCTCAGTTATGTCGATCTTAGACCGATCGGCTACAGTAGGTCGTTTGAACCTGGATTCTCCCTTTTGCTGATGTTGTTGGTTTCTTAACATTCGGACATGGGGGGTAGGTAGGTCTATGTTGCAAGCTCTTGCTTCGGCCTGATTTTCACGTACCACCCTTGGTCCATAGGAAGTTGAAAACTTGATGCAATAATAATATATTGAGGTGGCCACCTATAGCTCGTGCAGTATAGGCCTTCTCAATATAGCATTATAGTTGGAAGGTAGATCAACAATAAAAAAATTTGCCAAAATCCTTCTTTGGCAAGGAGGGTCTCCCAACTCTACAAACGAGACAATTTGTCCCTGGGCTTCTATAAGGTCTCCAGAGAACCCTTGCAACCTTCTGGGGTATGGCTATAGATAATATTCATATATTCCCATTTGCTCCAGAGTTTGGGAATACAGCACGTTAACAGAGCTTCCGTTATCTACCGAGTTCGGTGTATTTGGACCCCAACGACTGCCATAGCTATAACTAACACGTGACTTTGATCCTGCAACACCCCTCGTGTATCTTCCTGAGAATCCGAACCATTTTGAGTATAGCACCACACTGGCCTCCGTATCTTGATATATTGGATTGTTGTTCTGCCGATACGAGTGTTACGTGCCATTCTTCATCTAGCTCTTCGTGAACCTTCAAGACACTAATTTTCGCCTATCAAAGTTCGGATCTCAGCTTGATATTGTGGGTCCCGAGCTTGAGGTCCAGGCCGAACATGCTGAGTTATCCCTTGCTGGGTAGGTGGTTGAACACCAACTGGATTAGCCTCCCTGGGTTTAGCTACAAATTCTTGTAAATGACCTCTCCTGATAAGTGATTCCACTTTTTCTTTCAAATTTTTACAGTCGTCGGTGTCATGTCCTGTCATTCTATGATAGCGAAATACTTCGCCTGGCTTTTCCCACTCAATTCATTTTTCTATGGTTGAGGTCGGTGGAATGTTTCCTTCTTCCCAGCTTGTAGGAAGACCACCTCCAAGGTTACATTCAATTGAATTGACGGTATTCACGAAATTTGTCAGGGTATGGCCTTGGGCGATTTTGATCTCTCCTATATGTTCTTCTTTCTCGTCCAGCATCTTTATCCACTTGCTTCCCCTTAACTTGCTGTGGAGACTGTGGATTAGGCTTGAGGTCCTCCTGGTTTGAGGTGGCCTCTTTTGCGCTGATGTATTTTTCAGCTCGACTTAAGAACTTGTGGTACGTTCGAGGTCCATCCTCGTGTACTGACCACCAAAATCTTGTTTTTAGTCTCTATCCCGAAAGGACAGTCATGAGTGTAGTATCATCAGAAATCTTTTCGACCTCCATGGACTGCTTGTTGAATCTATTCAAATACCTCTTGAGTGATTCAATTTTTCCATGCTTTATGATTACAAGCCGTTCCTTTTGGCGTAGTTCTTGCCTTTGAACCCACGAACTGGGCAAGCAACGCCGTGGCGATGTCATTCCAATTCCTTGTTGACCTCTAGTGCAGCCTTCTGAACCATCTTTGAGCTTTGTCTTACAAAGTCAGGGAGAACGAATGGCACATTATGACATCTCCTGCTCCTTGCAATTCCATCCAAAATGTATATTTATCCAGATGACCCAGGGGATCTCCTTCTCCTTTGTACCCAATAAGCTGTGGCATTTTTAGCTTTTTCAGCAAGGGTTCTGCTAAGATATCTTCAGTAAACGAAGAATGGCGTTTTGTTAGGTATTCTTCTAAGCTTTCACGCTTTTTCAAGGCAGTCATCTCAGGCTCAGTTCACTCCACTGGACGAGTTGTACGAGGTTGATCGTGTCTGCTTGTGGGTATCAAAGAGTGTTGGGGACCAAGTCTGTCAAATATACTATTTGTTCTCCTGGTAGTTGGTTTTGTCGCTATGGGAGAACTCCTAACTTCCTCAGTCTTGCTTTTTGAGAATTCTCCATTCGAAAACTGGAGAGTTCTTCTCGTGGGAGGTCACCTGGTCCTTTCTCTACGAGAGGATTCCACCTCGGTATCTTGTGGTAGGTTACGAGCTTGATTTTACTCCGACCTGCTCACAACGTTTGTCAATTTTTCGATAGCCTCTTTCATTGCCATCATTTGGGGGTCAATAGCGCCAAATAATACGGTGTCTCTACAACCCTCGTCATGAGCCCCTCCTCAAAAACCCCAAACCACTCAGGGAATCCAAATTTCACTATCTTCGACCGCCTGACAGAATCAATCAAAATATTACTATGATTAGTGAAGATTTTGGTAGATCCCATATTTTATCTGGGGTGTGACCTTCTTTCATTGGTTTTGGATCCTGTATTAAGCTCTAACCGTATGCCTAAACTTGATTATCATGGATTTGAATTGTTAGATATTTATACAATTAATATAATATGTGAAAAAAATAATTAAT
>CAIGRQ010269122.1:0-12075 GCA_903798375.1 Fraxinus sp. D2006-0159 | reverse complement strand
GAAGTGGTTGTCTCGTAGCTGCACAACTTCACCCTTACCAATAAAAAAAATAAAAAATAAAATTTGTACATTGATTATAAAAGCAAGCACCGTTCATCATTCTTATATAGCTATTCACTTTTTTACAAAAAAAAAAATTATATATTACATTTTTAAATTTATGTAAGTTTATTTAAATAGATTAGAATAAAACCAAATAAATTATTTCTAAATTCATCAACTAATATTTATCATCAATAAATGCTTTTGAACCTCTTATACTCTTTTAGAATTTAGCCCATGTTTGGAGGAGATTAAAATAAGATTTTTAGTAAATTTTGATAAAAGATGATGAATTGCAGAGTTGAAAAGTTGTGGATTTCATAAAATGTGTGGTTAAAATTAATTGTTAACTTCCATTTATATTAAAATCTATATTTTAATTTCCACCAAACAAATCTTTAGTTTTAACTAAAACTCTAATATTAATAAAACATCTTTTTCAATTAAATTTAAAACAAACAATTAAATAGACACGATCTATGTTAGGATCAAATTTTGCAATTAGCAAAATTAAAAATTTTCAAAATTGTAATTGACAATTTTCTTAGTCAAAATCATGCCCTAGTTGAATTGAATTAGGAGATTATTGAGCTATAATCAAAGTCAAAATAAGATTTAGTGAGTTTTAAATCAAATTGGGGATGATAGAGTTCAAGAAGAGGTCAATGAAATCTAAAAAGAATATCAAGATTTAGACTTCAAGAAGTTGATTCAAAGAATGACTCACAAATGCTAGCTTTCAGCACCCATAGCGCTGAAAATTACGAGCCCACTGCTCGCTTAGTGCGACTTTGGCGCTCCAATGATAGATTGGTAGCTCGCTTGCTCTTAGATTTTCGCTCGAGCAATAGTATGTTTTCCAGAATTCCCAATTTACATAAAGCAAGTATTTCTTTTATTCCTTTTTCATCCTAAACACGTCCAATATAAATATACAACCACATGTACGTCCTAAGACGTGTTGAATCATTATTTTGTCTTAGATATCTTACATGCCTTTGATTATTAGATTCAACACAATATTCATATATTCATCCCAAATCTTATTTCATCATTAGTTGAGCATTGGATTAAGTCAAGAGAACATACTTTGAATTCCAAATCCATAGTCCAATTCCTTTTACCTCAACTGCAGAGCAAAATACGGAAAGGTCATTGATCAAACACCAAAAACAAAACCATATATACTCTAATCTAGAGTTCTGAGGCGCTTGAAGTTCCAACTCTCTGGAACAAAAGAAATTCGTTCGTGGTGATCCAGTGGAGAGAAAAGTGGCCCAAAGTTTTAGGAAGTCTGGGCATGCACAATCGAAGAAGTTCCTGCTGATTTACAAGTTAGGTGGTCAGAGTCAACTAAAGTTTAGTCTGAATTAATTATAAGTTTAACTTTTTTTAGTGGATCATTTAATGCAAGTTTGTCCAGAGGTTTTTTCTTGAATTGGGGCTTTCCTCAGTGAACATCTTTGGTGTTCTTTATTTTATTGTTTTTTTTATCTTGATCTTGATTAAAATTAATGGAACTAGGTTTAATTAGATTTAATCATCTAAAAAGCAATTAATTAATGACTTATTGCTATTAATTGTTTTAATTTTGCATTTGGGTCTAAACAACTATAATTTTCAACTAGTATTTGAGCAGTACGTACTTTAGGAAATTCAAAATTTTCAATTGGTATCAAATTAAGATTTTGATCCTTGACCCAGTTTATCTAGATGAGTCAATCGCTATCCATTCTTCCATATTTTGACTGTAGTAATTATGCTTATTGGAAAGTAAGGATGAGAGCTTTTCTGAAATTTATAGATGACAGAGTTTGGTTTAGTGTACAAAAAGGTTGGACTGCCCTTCCACGACTCTTGCAAAGGTAGTTACCCCTACAGAGGTTTCCACTTGGTCTAAGAGTGATTTAGATGAGTGTAAATGGAATAGTAGAGGCCTTCATGCCATCTTTATGATTATTTCCCTCGAGAAGCTTAGACGAGTGTCCATGTGTGATACTACAAAAGAGATTTGGGACATCTTAGAAAGGGAAACTAAGACCGTTAAAAACTCTAACCTACAAGTGTTAACATCTAATTTTGAAGAAATTAGAATGAATGATGATGAATCTTTTGATGATTTCTATGTTAAGTTGAATGAAATGGTAAATTCTAATTTCAACCTAGGTGAGGAAATCTCCATGGCTAAGATTACGAGAAAATTTGTGAGATCGCTACTTTAGAGATTTAAACATAAGGTTACTGCTATTGAGGAAATTAAGAATCTAGATGCAATTAAGATTGAAAAATTCGTAGGATCTCTCCAATCCTATGAACTTAGCCTACCTCAGTCTAAGGGTGTGTTCAGTAGAAATTAAAATCGAATTAAAATTGAAAAATTAGCGGTAATTGTTTATAACTGTTAATTTTTAAACGTGGATATGCATTTTCTTGTGATGAACAAATTATGAATAGAATGACTCTTAGAAATCAAATGGATGAAAATGATTATCAAAATATTAATGAATGAGTGTTTTTTAAATGTAAATCTGCATTGTCTCGAGTCAAGTATGAATCAAGAAAAAACCAAGAAAAAAATATTCGATTTGTAGAGGATTTGATTATGCCCCCATAACTCAAAATGTCTGCGTCCGCCCATGCTCTCCCTATCTGCTACTACTATATAAGAAGAATTAAACGAGGAAATGCAATGTCACATTGAGCAAAGCACAGGCATGGAAACATCAAAAATAGTTCTTATGTTCCTTCTTTAATTTCTTCTTTTCTCTTTAATTTCACTACAAATTGAATCATCTGTGAAAACGTTAGCAGATGCTCTTGTAAGGTGGAAGAATACCTTATCATCTCATGATTTTCTCGATTCATGGAATTTCTACAATCATACTAATCTATATAGATGGCAAGGAATTGTGTGCAACTCTGAGGGGACTTCTGAGATAAACTTATCTCATGTAAACATTAATGGCACGCTCCAACAACTCGATTTGCTTCAGTTTCAAATCTCACAAATCTCAACCTCAAAAATAACAATTTCAGCGGGTTCATACCATCTACTATTGGCAGTCTGTCAAAGCTCACTATCTTAGACTTGAGCAACAATGTATTCCGAGGCATCATTCCACCGGAAATTGGAAACTTGACAGAGCTTTAGTACATTAGTTTCTATGGAACAGTCTTAGTGGTCTAGTTCCATATCAAATTAGTAATCTTCAAAAAGCATGGTACTTAGATTTTGGACTCAATTTCTTTGAGACTCCAAACTGGTCTAAATTCCGAGGTTTCCCTTTATTGACACACCTCAGCTTTTACAGCAACAACCTCACTTTGGAATTTCCTGATTTCATACTCTTGAGCCAGAACCTTACATATCTTGATTTGTCACTAAACTACTTGACTAACGAAATTCCAAAATCATTATTCAGCAATCAGGGCAAGCTAAGGAAGTTGAAAGATCTTCGCTTACAAATTATAATACAACTTATTCTCTAGTTCAATCCCCGATTTTTTTCCGTTTGATGCCCAATCTGGAAATTCTTGATCTATCCAAGAATTCATTTTCAAGTTTCATACCTCCAACAATTAGGAATCTAACAAACTTGAATTTCTGAAACTTTGCTCCAACAATCTTACTGGAACAGTTCCATCTGAGGTTGGAGATTTAACAAAATTGCAATTTCTTGATCTCAGTGGAAACATTTGAGTGGGCAGTTTCCCAAAACCATCTCTGAACTTAGTAGATTGAGGGTTCTAACTCTGGGCCAAAATAATTTTTCAGGCAACATTCTATCATTCATTTGCAATTTTAGTTTCCTCGAATATCTTTTTCTAGATCATAATAGGTTGGAACGAACAATTCCAAATTGTTTCGAAAACTTGATCAGTCAAGGGCTCAGGTTTTTGAATTTGATGAATAATCATTTTCGTGGCACATGCAATATCTTCGAAGGGATGTAAACTGAAGCATATTCTTATCCAAGAATCAATTGAAAGGATCGTTGTCCCACACCTGGATAAACTGTAAGCATCTTGAAGTAGTAGATATTGGACACAACAAGATAAGTGACTCTTTCCCCGGATGGATGGGAAGTCTTCCAGAGCTTCGAATTCGTATACTGAAGTTCAACAAATTCCATGGTAGAATACCTGCTTCATCAAAGGCAAGGCTACCCTTCTCTAAGTTACGAATTCTTGACATCTCCCATAATGAGTTCAATGGACTTCTGCCAATTGGACATCTAGAACAATTCAAAGCCATGATGAATGTGAGTGAAAAGGAAAAGGAAAAGGAAATATACCCATATTACACATATCCTTTAACCATTTTGCTAAAAGAGATCGAGCTTGAGTCGATTCTTATCAGAAAGACCTATACAAGAATTGATCTGTCCCCCAACAAATTCCAAGGAGAGATTCCAAGTTCAATAGGAAAACTCAAGTTCCTACGATCTCTGAACTTATCTTATAACAATTTTACCGGTCATATCCCATCATCGCTTAAAATTTTACTTCACTCGAAACATTGGACCTTCATTCAAACCAATTGGTAGGACAGATTCCCTGGCAATTAACTAGATTGACATTTTTGTCGGTCCTTAACCTTTCATACAATCATCTTGTTGGGTCCATACCTGTGCAACAGCAGTTTTTTACATTTAACAACAACTCATTTGTTGGGAACTCAAGATTATGTGGACGCCCATTGACAAAGATATGTAAAAATGATGAAGTACAAACGAAGCTTCCTATCATGTTGCCGGGACAAGATGATGAGTTCAACTTTCGAGATGGATTCACATGGCAAGTTGTTCTCCTTGGGTACGGATGTGGAGTATTACTCGGATTGGCTGCGGGATATGTTACCTTTAAATATGAAAAGTTTATAGAATTTGTTTATGGAATCTACAATATCAGAGTAGTAGGACATGCAGGAATATTGTTCGACTTTAGCTTGGTGAAGAAGAAATAAGCTCACAAACCTGAATATATGATTTTCGAATTCATTTCCTTTACTAGTTTCATCCTAAGCGTCTCATGTGTACAAAAAGGTGGCTTCATTTTCACATCAAAGTTTCTAAGCGTGTCATGTACTTAACTCAAAAGACTGCATGCCAAAGAAACTCAGGTACATGACAGTCAAAAGTCACAAATTAGGTTTCTTATAAGCTATAAAATTTGTGAATAAGTATATATAACTCTTCTGAGGAAGTCTCAAGGTCGAAATGCTGATAAGCTGCATATTCTTTGTACTGTCAGGACCTACTGGAATAATTCCGGTTACGGCTAAGCATTCTGATTCAGTTTCTTCTTTTAAATGCATACCGAACACAACCAGCAAGTACAGGATTAGAGTTAAATTGGCAAGATTTGAGAGAGCTCTCGACCGAGATGCTGCTGAGGCATCATGTACCCAATAATATAACTCTTTTTTATGGAAAATAGCAAGTCAAAGTGTAAAATCATAAACTTCAAGGTACTAATGAATGAGCATATATATCAAATCACTTTTACTTATGTATAGCAACTTGTTGGATTGTCTGTTTTGTGGTTCATCAAAACAATAAACAGATACGACAGTGTTTTGGATTTCTCTATGGCTGAGCAAGTTATAATGAGTGTACTAAAAAATGTAAAGCGTGGCGAAATCAAGCTTCAAGCTTTTACGAGCCTAGGCATAAAAAAGTGTGGAGTATGCAAGGGCCTATCTATTGATAAAGAATTGATGTACAAATGGAAGGGGATATCAACGTTAACCTCTGAGGTAAAACTTACAACTAGAGAAGAAGAATCAAGTTTTGGATGCAAAAACATAAATAAGAGATACTATTCTAACGTGTAGGTGACACTAAATGATAAATTTAATTAAAATTTTGAGCTACAAAACTCATTTAATTGGACTTATTATGTACAGTCACATACGGTGATGTTTTAGCTTCAGTGGTATTATATAGCATTACTCCTTTATATACAAAAAAACCTAAATGGCTTGTAGCAATGTAGTGGATGGTAGTGGCGTTGATCTAGCGCCTGTGGCCAGTGAGAAACGGGTTAGTGGTGGTAGAAGAATAAGCTTTACATTTCTTTTCTTTTCTTTTTTCTTTTCTTTTTTTTGTTAAATTTCTAAGTTTTTATTTAACTTTTTTAATAATTCAAATAAGAAAATATTTATTGTTTTACCCTTCTTAACAATAGTCCAATGAAGTCTAATTTTTTGGTCAACTAACAAACTCTTGGCAGATTCCTCCCAAAGGCCCTCACATTACCTATTTTCTTAAAGGTTTGGCACTTCAGCTCCATTGCACTTAAAAACAAAATAATATTCTACAACTAGTAATTCATTTATTTTCAAACTCACCCATTTACTCTCTATTATTTGATTGACTAATCCTATTGGAATGGATAAAGGGTCAAATAGTTTGGGATCATCCTTGGGAGTCAGTCCCCCGGCGTATCCAAGATCTTCGAAACATAAAAGTAAGGACCCCGATTTCATGATGAACCCTAGACCGAATCCAACCCTTCCTCGTGATGGGATAAATCGAGTTCGTCCTTTGTCATAATAAAATCTCGAAGGTTAACTCATTGGCGGGCTGCAGGAATAGTCGAAGCCATACCAAATCGAAAAAGGATATTATCCAAACGCATGTCAAGTAACTGTCGTAAAACCTCTAGTGTGATTTATCTAAAACTAATAATGTGTCGCTCACGACATAATCAAGATAGAAATGAACACTGGTAAATAGTCTTGATTATGATCATCTCTCTTTTAATGTAGAGCGAAATAAAGAATATGAATAGAGTGACTTAATTTAAATATAAACATAGATGCAACGATCTGACTGTAACGAACGAAGCTATAAGCCAAATCCTCGCGGCTGGATGTACATTAAGAACATCTTATTGATGAATAACTCTCACAGAGATCACAACACATACCGTGGAGCAAAATCGCGGCTTCGTTTTCAAACCAAAATTCCTCGGTAGGTCATATGCACAACTCAAAGACAGCATGTCAAAAGAATCCAAGTATATGACTGGCAAAAGTTGCAAATTAAGTTGCTTATAAGCTAAAAGTTGAGGAGAACAGAGTTCTACAGTTCCTTATCAATTCAGTGTTACGAGGATTTAGACAACCTAACTATGCACTTTAGCACGCTTGAATGGTGGAAAATTCGACGAGCCAACTACATTTGCCTCACAATTTCCAGCAACTTCAGTCTCGAGAGCTTTATGTTTCTCTCCCACATCCTGAGAATTTTCCCCTGCTGATTTCCCTCCTGTTTTGCAATTGTCAACTGGTACTCCTGAATCATCATTGGAGGGAGCATTTCCAACTGCATCCGTGAACTCCTTTAATGGGTTCTCAGTGGCAGAAGAAGTCCCCTTGAGTAAGTCCATACCCGACTTACACTGCTTCTCAAACATCATCTGAAGGTAACGCCCTTGTTCTTCTATTCGAAGTTGCAGATTTCTTTGAATCTGCAGAAGGATAATTAGACATTAATGTACGAAGGGAATAACCAAAACTGCTAGTCACCTTGGAAATTTAATCCTTAATTTGCCTTTGAATATGTACATTAAAATGCCAGTTGTAAAATATTGACAAAGATGCAGCATTTTCACAAGGTTGCAGATTTCATAAATAGGGATCTTATCAAACAAGACAGTAACCGTGCACCCTTTAGATATTTTACCATGCACGAATTGAATGATAGTTGAAACAAGATCCCTCAGCAAATTGTCAGAAATGACAATAATACAAGACTGCATTAGTATATATTTATATATATTCTGGATTTCTGCAATATTTGTAGCAATTGATCCAGTTCACCGCAAGAAGCATGAATAATCAATGTATCAATTAGTAAATGTTGCATCAGCCACATACCACTTGGGAATGTAATATACGGTTTAAACCAGATTATATGCCACCTTCAAGTTATAACCAAAATGGTGTATGAATTCATACCTCAAGCTGCTCATGAAGCTGCTTTTGGACTTCCATTTGCATTCTCAAAGCTTCAGTGATCTCAATGCCCCTATTCGAAAACATACATGCACACAATCAGCAACAAAACATAGAGGATATAGAAAACAAAAAAGAAATTCAGTTCAGTTATAAATGTACCCACATCATTGCAATTTTTCTAAGATATTAACTTCAAAATATTTGACAAGTTCCTCCATTCTTGTTGAAACCACAATTATATTTGCCAGTTCCAGATTATCCACACACAGCATAGGTTAATCTTCCAGCTGCTAACATGTTTGTGAATACCATGTGACTTCAGAACAACAGACAGCCATATTTTCTAACAAACTACTTAATCAAAATGTATAATTCTGTGTCATAGATCAGCACCGTCCTCCTTCAATCTCCTTTTAGGAATTAAAGGTCTATTAATCCTATTCTCTTGACAAAATCTTAGAGAGATTAATATTTATCTATCATCCATGTTATTCTATGAGAATAATTGGGAGAAGAACACCATAGAGCAAAGATATGAAGTGTGGTTGTCAATGTTTGGTCACCGATGGAAATGCGGAAGGGAGGGCAAACAATCACACAATAGAAAGAAGAAATGAGGCACATCTCTTTTCAAAAATTAAAAGAAGCTGGGTGTAGAAAAGGAGGTTCATCATCCTACAAGCACGGGCAAAGCCAGAAAATCAGAAGAGGAGACCACTTAAAGGGAACATATTTATTTAAACTAGGAGCTATATTGAAAATATTAAATATCGTGCTTGTTCAGCTACAAATGATCCTCCAAATCCCTACATCAACTGCAAGACATGAACTTAAGTAAAAGAAGTAACTTACGTTTTCATGTCTAGAGATGACAGATCTTCAATAGAGGTCAGTTTCTTTTCTGAAGATTCTGCAAACGAATAAATAGGTTTCTTAAGTGACGACAAAGATTACTCTTCATATGTATCATAAGCATATAGCATATCTGAAAAGCCAATGGCAATCATGAACCAGAGACATCATTGAAGGTCTGTTTGTGATTAATGCTAAGTGAAATGGTGAAAAGAAAGATTTGTTCATGGTGCAGGCAATGCATTAAAGTTCAAGAGTTATGAAGGGAAAGAATTTTGAATTTAAATTTTTTGTGGCGAACTTTTCTTTAGTATTGTAGCAGCATAAAGATACGAAGTGCTGTAATATACTCAATTCTAACTTTAATACCTAAGTATGAGATATTCACTATTTAGCTTATATATGACAATACATATCTGTGGGGTCTCTCTCTCTCTCTCTCTCTCTCTCTCTCTCTCTCTCTCTCTCTCTCTCTCTCTCTCTGTGTAGCTATCAATAGGTCATATATGTATCGAAATTAGTCACAATGACAATTCCAATGGATAGAACTATATATGGCATTTACACTGATTGACATTAATAACTGTGTATAAGATCTATAAACTCTGCACATAAAATGGAGTTGGCTCTGATGAAATTTTATTACTTGTTGGAGATTATGAACTTGTAGAATTAAATATTAGAGCACTGACTGCAATATGAAACTATATAAATCAAAATATAAAAATTATAGCAAGTGCACACCTTCTGTTGTCTCTGGTTTGTATCTAGCTGTTCGGTATTTCTGCAGTTCAGGAAAAAGATTCCAAACTGAGCAGACAGAGATCCACCAATGCAGGTTAAGAAAAAGGTCATGACACAAGAATACAACAAACCTGTAGGTGGCTTTTTACATGATAGATGGTCAAACCTTCAACTTTCATTAGCTTTAGGACACCCTTAGGAGTGGCTCCTGTGGTCAATAATAGATTGAGTGATGTGAGTTTCTGCCAGATATTTTATACCAAATGACTTTTTAAGTGGTAAGGGAAGTGTTACTTTCACTTCCACCAAGCTTGTTGACTGCCTCCACAAAGGCTTCATGAAGTTCTGGTGTCCAACGCATTCGTTGCTTGGTTTGAGCACAATTTGCAGAAGATGATTGAGCAACAGCTGTGCAAGTTTCTCCAGGTGTAGCTGGGAGCTGATTATTGGGATGCTGTATTGAGAAATTTGTTGACAGATCAGACATATGATGATGTACCTGCATTAACAGAACAAGGATCAAGAAACCAGTCAATTCATTCTCTATTGTACACCAAACCAAAAAAATAAATAAATAAATAAAATAAAAAATTGTAAGAAGAGATAGACAATAAAGAAAATAACATCAACCTTTGGTTCTGGAACTGCAATAATTGCATCAGCAAGGAGCTCATTCAAGTCAGTAGTCAAAGCACCATTATCAGTGATAAGCTGGTCAGCCCATTCCTGCCAATCATTATGTTTAGTAAGATCCTCAGATGGAATGGCAATGCCACCGCAGTTGCTCCTTTCTAGTTGATTATTCTGGATAGAGGTACTTCTTGGATAATCAAGAAAATCAGGCAGTGTATCTGTACACCAAGAGGAGTTGTTTTCTTCCCTGTTATAGTGACTTGATGCTGTGGATCGAGGACCTTCAGGATCAACAGCATCAGGCAATATAAGTGATGTCCCACTGTTAGTTGATTGGGATATGAGATGAGATTTTCTTGGATGGTTTTCTTGTTGCGGGACAGATGAAAAATGAAGATCAGTAGAAAATAAATGGCCAACTACCCCACTGTTGGCAGACATTGGTGAAATGACAGCTGGAGAATGTTGCATGAGTTCCCTCTCCATGGAGACCTGATGGGAGTCTGGTAGTTTAGGATATCTTTCTCCCGATGGAGTTGGCAGTACAGGAAAAGAAGGAGGCATAGTTCCAGAAACGCCAAAGTTACTAAGTTGTCTTGCACCTGATCTTTGAATAGATAAAGAAGGTTTTGCATCCATCTTGACTTGTGTGTATAAATAGCAACTTCAGCTGATGTTCTACAAAGCTAGCTCAGTTTCTCCAGTCTCCTGTGGAACCTCTGCCACAAGAATGAGCACCAAATTCATATCTCAAATGGGAATACAAATGACGTATATTTGCTCAATCAACAAAACGCGTAGAAAGAATCACCAAGAACATTAATCTATTCTCAAGTTGCAGAAAATAGACATTCGCGACAAGTCAAGCAAGGAATTTCCTTCCTTGTGGTGATGAAGAAATGAACTTATGTCCAATTCTTCTCATAGCTCCAACAAAATAACCAGATTTTGAACCTTATTCGTTGCAGCCAAATAAAAACAGCCTCTTGGAACAAATTCATTTACTCACAAGTCACAACCTCCATTGATCTCAAGAGATTTAGTTTAGGAGCTCCTTTACTCTTAACAAAAATTAACCCCGTTCTATCTACACTTAAACTTCAGGCTCTAGAGCATGGAAAACCTATCAAGAAGCTTTTCTAGAGTCTTCAGAATTCAAAATCAGGGTAATGAAAACATTGTTTTTCTATAGATGTGCTCACAGTCTTGCCAGAAATTTTTGAGGATCAAAATGCTGAATGCAGTATAAGCTCAACTCCATCTCTTGAGTATGAATGAGAGCTTCTATCATATGCTCCTACGGCACTCTGACCACAGTACAGGTGAGAGCTTCTATACTACTAGCAACAAAATCAGTCATCTCGTTCCCTCCCCAAAGATAATAGCAGAACCACGAACCATACACTAGACAAGGTGAGATTCATCTAAAAACTTGACTTGTGTAAACTGTCCCCTGATTAGAGAATATTATTGTAATACTACGATAATAATTAAAACCTGCATAGACAATTTTACATGGAACATCTCATCATTAATTGTTAAACATTTGCCCTTGTAGACCTTGAAAACTAGTAGCTTGTGAATTCGCCTAAAATGAATGTATGGCTTAATGAAGCCTAAAGTTTGAAATCTGGAATGAAAGATAATGGAAGAACAAGTGGCAAAGCATGTGAGAAAATATTGTAACTCATTGACAAGCATCATACTAATGAAGTTCTCGTCTATTCTATAACTCTACATTAGAATAAACTGCATAAAGCTCCTCGTATGATCACATCAACTCAACAGGCCTGAAAGAAAAATTAATTATGAAAAATGTTAGAGTTTGTGTTTTGGCA
>CAIGRQ010269090.1:0-13154 GCA_903798375.1 Fraxinus sp. D2006-0159 | reverse complement strand
TTTCTCCAGAAATGCCTTCATCATCTGCTCTTGGAGGAGAAGGGAAAGGGAAAGAGAAAGGAAAATGGAAATGGGGTTGGAGGAAATGGAAAGGAAAGGGGGAAAACGTGAATAACTGAAGTGTGAAACTCCGGCTCCGCGGAGAGAAAAGGGAAAAACGCTAATTGGATTGTAAAACTCTCCATGCAATCCCCAAAATTGATAAGAAAAACTAAAATTTCCAGCCAAGAAAAAAACATCTAGAGAATATACAAAACAATAAATTAGCAAAATGGGCTTCACAATGAAAGTTCCAGTGCTTGAATTGATTAAAGGCTATACAAAACTGAGAGAAATCAAGAAACAACAATTAGGTTTTATAGATCTGGCGTAAATGAAGCAAAGCTCAGTTGAGCTAAGCTGAGCTGAGCTAAGCTACGAATACAAAGATTTGTATCTATAGATTTGTGTTTCTTACCTCAATGCATTGAGAGCTTCATCATCAAAAATTAATTGGCTACCATTTTTTTCTGATTTTCTTTCTCAATACGTAGTGGACTGTGAATTTCTTCTCGACTCTGCTCCTTTCTCCAGAAATGCTTTCATTATCGGCTCATGGAGGAGAAGGGAAATGGAAAGGAAAGGAGGAAAAAACGTGAATGATCAAAGTGTGATAAGAATAATGATCCAAATTGTCATGATAGTGAAATTAATTCCGAATTTCACAAGTTTGCAGGCAAAGATATAATCCGAAGAAAGAGAGAAAGAAATGAAGAGAACAAAAGGAGATGGGTTTGGGAGTTTGCGAGAACAAATGGAGAAAGCTTAATCGTGGAAATGGCTCGGCATACGAGGCTTACTCAACTCGGCTTGGCTGATGGCCATTCGGCTCATGAACAGTGAAATCAAACTCACTCTTTTTATTATGTAGGATAAATGCGCCTAGCATAACAATAATTGAGTGTGTGTTTGGAAAATATTGATAGACAGTTTAAATCATAAATTGATAAAGATGAGTCGTAGATAAGTAAGTTGTATACAATCAACTTATTCCAGAGAACATGAAATTTACAATTCATCACGTACTTTAAACTACAGTTTACGATAATCGTTTACCAACATCTTGTTTTATAGTGAAACTACTTGTAAAAGTAGGTCAATTAATATAAGTGACACGTTGCTTTTAAATAATCGAGATATAACAACTCGCGAGATAGTCTTATTTTACACAAGTACTTACAATCGTGTAGATAGGATTGTAAAGTTAAATGAAACACAGTAGCAAGCATATATTTTACCTAGTTACTTTACAAAAATCACTAAAAAAGTGTATCCTGCTCAATCCTAGCCAGTGCCGGGCTGCTGGCACCTTTCCAAAGTTCATACCATGTCCCATTCTCTCATTTTCTCCCTCCATTTATCCCTCGCTCACCTCAGTTTTTGTGTAACTAATCACTTACAATTTCTACGTTTATACTTTGTGTTTGTTGTTCTTTCTCTAATGAACACAAATAGATATGCTGATAGCTATTTACACGAGTAAAACTATTTAGATAATAAATTCGAATCATGAGTATTTTGTCAAGGCCACGTCGATAGATAGATGTTCAATTACTTAACGTGCATATAACATAGGTCAACTAGTTCAAACTGCACAATTTGACCAGTCACAAGATCCTTTAAACATAGTTAAGCAACTCTTCGCTCTTGATAGTGTATACATGTACTTAATATCGTTACTCATGACCTTGTTCCATACGATCTATCGAGGGAATCAATCCGTTAATCATTTTGAAGACAATAAGTGAAATGGAGACATCGACATCTTTTATGGACAATATAATCCATAACAAAACATGTCCTACCAAATAGGAAAAACAACACTTCATATTAACTATATTTATCTGGTAAATAGTAATGCCCAAATCACAAAGAACTTTTGTAACTCATGAAATACCAAAAAAAGAAAAAAAAAAAAAAAAACGAATTTGCACAAAATTTGTACTTTCAAAGTTGAATACATTTTTTTTTTTTTTAAAAAAAAGGAAAAATCAACAGACTTGATTTTATAACTTTCTTTGTGAGCCTAAATTTTCAAAATAGTAAGCATGCATGATAGTGATGAAATTAAAATTTAAATGATTATAAGCTTTTAATTTAAGAAGTGAAAAGCTATAGGATCTATTGTGTCGATAATAAATTGATGTTAGTTGTGAGTCATACAAATGCGTAGATAAAAAAAAAAAATGTTTAACTAGCTTAATTATAATTTAAGCTTTGCCAAACATGCATATTTTGTTATTACACAATTCAAAACAAGTGATTGGGGGAAGTGATTTATATATAATCATTGTTTACCGAACATACTTTTTACCCATTTATTTTGTAAGATTCATAATTATTATACGCATACTTAGTCCATGTTTGGCCTCATTTGAATTTTTTAAATTCATTTTTAACTATGCATTTCACGGGAATTCAGAAAATTTAAAAAAATTACAAAAAAATATATTTCACCAACTTTATGGGCTTGTTTGGGAGCACTAAAAATTGGAATTCTGTCCGTTGGAACATTGATTCTGCCACAACATTTGACCATCTTGTTTTTGTGTGGACCCCACACGTTTGAAATAAACGGGTGAAAAATCAATTTTTTGGTTAAAACTAGCTACACCAGATAGCCCCTATATCAAAATCTATAAAAGTTTAATTTTTATCCTAACCAAATAGTGGCTCAAGCCCCCCGTTGACATGACTTTAGAGAAGTTAAAAGAGCTTTTGAAATCTAAAAGTTGCTTTTAGATCCATTCGATTAATTTATGAAAGAATAATGCTATTTATTATCAGTACGTGCTAGAGCACAAGTCTATGTGACATTATGTGATAAGTTAAATTAAATCTAAAACTATATCATTCAATTAATTAAATATGTAATTTAATGTCACTAATGCTGTCACCTAAATTGATGTTAAACACCGATGATACTAAATAGCAGCATCACTCTTCATGATTTATTTATTTTTTTAGTTAAAAGAACTTTTAATGGAAGTTCGTCCAGCTTCACTTCCTCTAAAAGTATTTCAAAAATTGAAAACTCTTTTAAAATTAGTTTTCAAACAAAAATTTAGGTAATCAAAAGTATGTCAAACGAGCCCTATCTATCCTACAACTTATATTCATACTATGTTAGATGAGAATTACAATCAGATTTTTAGTAGATTTTGATAAAAATTGATAAAATGTGTGGTTAAAAATTGAAATTAATTGTTAATTTTGAATTAGAACAAACAGGCTTAGTATTTTCTCCATAATTCAACAAGTGCAGTATTCAATGGGAAAAGAAATGAACATTTTACATTTGGTTGAAATTTGACCGAATCAAATAGCGTCTCTCAAAGAACTTGCATTGAAATTTAAGATGTGATGGGCGACCCATTCAAATATTCAACTCAGACCGCCACCGCCCACCGATGACTCTCTCTCATTTCAGATTTGTAATTGATGCACCCGGAAGACTGATTCTCAAATATTAAATTCAGACCCCCACCTATGACTCTTTCTCATTTCAGATTTTTAATTAATGCACCTCACCCGGAAGACTGATATATCGGTCACCTAATCCCGACAAAATACTGGTATATATCTCTGCTGAGATGGCATGTATGAAATTTGTATATCGACCCTCCATTCTGTGTTTCACAATTTCAAGAACTCTCTTCAATTCCAAAACACGACGCCCCTTCTCCACTGTAAAACAGACCATCAAAGCCCAAGGTCCTAAATATATGAATTCTTGAATCTGAATCTTTTAATTTGATCAAGTGATCGAAGATTTTCTATTTCTTGAGCAAGACACTTTTTGGGTCTTTCTTGATTGTTTCAGGGAAATTGTCTAAGGTTAAATTTGGGATTTGTTTGAATAGCAGATTCTCGATGAGTTCCTCCTCCGCATCGCAGGTTTTATCAGAGAAGCAAAATCAGCAAGTGGAGAGTATATTAAAGGCCAGAAATGATGACTATGGAGGAGTCATGGTGGAAATGACCAATGAGCCCATGGAGGCTGGTGTCTTTGTTTATTTACTTAGAGCTTCGCTTTCCAATTGGAGACAGCAGGTATTGAATTTGTTTGTACTTTTTNCAGCAAGTGGAGAGTATATTAAAGGCCAGAAATGATGACTATGGAGGAGTCATGGTGGAAATGACCAATGAGCCCATGGAGGCTGGTGTCTTTGTTTATTTACTTAGAGCTTCGCTTTCCAATTGGAGACAGCAGGTATTGAATTTGTTTGTACTTTTTTATTAAATTAAGTTATTCTTCTATTTTTGGCAATATTTTTGCCTTGATGCTGTAAAAGGAGTTTTGCAAGGTGTTTTCAAATAGTATTCTAAGCCTATGCTTGACATCCATTTTGGGAGAAAAATTAGTCTTTGAATAGTGATTGATGGAAGAATGTGTTGTTAAAAAGTAAGAAAATTTTTTGGGTTTATGTGTAATATTATTTTATTGATAGAATGTGTGGTTGAAATGAAGAAAGAGAAAAAAAATGAGATTAAGAATGAGAATGAAAAAAAAATGAGTGTCAAACAAAGGCTAAAGTGTTTAAAACGCGGTTAGACATGAAGGGCAAATTTCAAACTTTACGAGCCTCATGGGACCTAAGCAAAAATTAACGTTTCTTATTTTTAAAATCATTTTAAAAACCAGTTAATAATTAAAATAATTAAATAATACATAACAAATATTTAAAATTATAAAATACTATAACTTCGTTCGGTAGAGATTAAAATTGAAAATATAGTCGCTATTGGGTCTCACTCGTCTAATAAAAGTCAACTATAACGACTAATTTTTCAATTTTAATCCGATTTTAATCTCTACCGAACGGGGCCTATATTTACTTAATAATTCATACAATTAGTTAGTTATACAATTTTCAAAGAAAAAACTTGAAACTAAAATCAAATAAAAGACTTTTTAAAAAATGAAAAAAAAAATAAAAGATAAAAAAATTAATAAAGTGCTCCTAGTCGCATAGTAAGCAGTCAACTTGGCAATTTCGCCAACGCTTCATGCCTAAACGGCTCTTTTTAAAACATTGGGATTAGGCCTATATTTGAGCCACATTAAAATTTTCATTTTCATTCTTATTCTCATTTTTCTATTTATTTCCAACTACACATTTTTCAATAAAATAATATTTTTCATCACGTCAATAACTTTTTTTTTCAACCACACATTCTCCATCAATCTACTATTTCAAAATATATTCTTCCAAAATAATGTGGCTCAAAAATTTTCGTGGATTTTTAGAGATTTTGATGGACTTTTTTTAAGTGATGATTTTTGTGGATTTTGTGGTTTTTTAGAGAATTGTAAGAAATTAGTGGAAATTTTTTGTAGACTTATAAACTTTCATTTAAAAACTTTTAGAAATTTTTATAGAATTCAAACGACTTTTGAAAACTTTCATTTGAGATAGAATTTATGTGTATCTAGTGCAATATTGTGAAATTATCATATACGAGTTGATGACTCGAGTAAAAATATTTTGAACTTTTTTTGGCCCGAGCCAAGTCGAGCAAAAGCTCAGCAAAAAACTTTCGGCTCGAGTCTTAGCGAGCCGACACTTTTTCGTTTTATAATTTGTGACTAATCTAAATATTTTTTAAATAATTTAGAATTTGTGCAATTTATACGTATTATAAACAATAACTAAATATTAACATATAAAAAATTTACAATTAAAACGAAAATTAAAAAAAAATAAAAAAAAGAGGTGGCAGAAAAGTTTTTTTTTAAGGCTGACGGGCCGGCCCCATCGAGCCACACGGCTCGGCTCGAGCCAACTCCCCAAAGTGGGTCTCGGTCCGAGCCTCGGCCCCACCCCATCGAGCCACGAGCCGGCGAGCCATTTTGCCATCTCTACTAATGCAATCAATGAAAAAAATAAATTTTAACTATAACTCCAATATTTGTAGGGAAAATGGAGGAGAAATATCGAAAAAATGCATATTAATTTCTTTTCTGTTCTTTTTGTGAAAGTCTCCTAAGATTTTGTAATCAATGAGAGACAAATTTTGAAATTTTATTTTAATATTTTTTGCTTAAAAGTTATTACCATGGAGACTTTTATAAAATTAAAAGTCGTAAAAATTTACCCCAATATTCATAGAGACTTCTAAAAAGTTTTAGCCGAATACACGTGACTTTTATAAAAGTCTCAATTGAATACATCAATAATTTTAGAGAATTTTCAAAAGTCTACATTGAATATGCATAAACTTTATAATTCCCAAAAAAATTATTAAAAGTCTTACTCCCTCCGTCCCAATTATATAGGCTGTGTTTCCTTTTTCTCTTGTTCCAAATATATAGGCCGGTTTCTTAAGGTAGAATATTTTGTTGTGTTCTTTTTACCAATATACCCTTATTAAATTTTCCCCACTTAATGTGCCAACTTCTTGAAATCATATCCAAATACACACATTTCCCACTTCTTGGAAACATAGAACAACTATCATTTCTTCTTCAAATTCTTATTAATTCCAACAATAATTTAGCTTTACACTGAAAATTAAATAAGGGTAAATTAGAAAAGATCTATGCAAAAATTAATTTACCAATGACATTAAATAAATTTTCTTAATCCGTGTAAAAAACTAAACAAGCCTGTATAATTGGGACCGAGGGACTAATTGAATACACCCATTTATACTCCATTTTTCAATAGAAGTTGGATCCTACTCATAAACTGGGATTTATTTCTTGGCATGAGCTAAAAATGGAATGACTTTTCTGGAAGTTCTCAGTTTTTCCCTTGGCTTCAAAAAAGTTCTCTCGTCGCATCCCTGAAAAAAGAAATGGAAAGACGAGATCTAATACTATGATAAACGATTCGTATTCAGAACATGTATATGTGGCCATCCCGCGGATAGCAATAATGCTTTATTGAGGATTCCTATTGAACACGATTTCTTACAGGAAGGCAACCTTCTTAATCCATAAGACGGCATAAAAAAAATTCGTTTTTATGATATAGGATGCTGATCAGAATGGAAAACCCTTTGATTTTTCAGTAACATGGATATTTTTTTACTACTATATTTTTATATTTGCTTAGGGTTAGGTGCGTATATATTACAGACTGGGCACTACTTCCTTGACACTGCGTGTTCGTCTTTTGTATGAAGTCACTTGTGATACATGATGAGAATAGCAGATATGTACCATAATCTACCAAATCAATGTTGCTAACCCAGAAAGCAAAATATGGAAGGAGAGAAAATATTATGTCTCAAAAGTTATGTGAATGACATTAGGTTTCAGATATTTAAGATTCTGAAGATCCTTTTTTTTTGTTTTAAGTATGCATATGTTATGAATTTATAATGTTAAATGGTGGGCATTTGTTGCATAATCAAATTTTTTGTTAATTTCCATTGAAGATTTTGATCAGTTTAACTTATTCAGCGGGTGGACACTGACATTCTGTTTATGACATGCAAAATGCAGTTTTTTGGTTTTTAACATTTATACAATATGATGAGTAGGTGGTGATTTTGCCTTTAAGAAAATTGGCGAAAAATCTTAGGCGCTTAGGGGCTGTTCTATTTGCCCTTTTTAGCCTGTTTTCTGTTTTTGATTTTTTAGTGAAAACACGTTTACTTACTTATTTTAAAAAATGAATTTCTGAAAACGAGTTTAAGATTTACAAAGAAAATCGAAAAAGACAAAAATATCGTTTTGGGTGTTTTTAGTTAAAATTAAGGCAAAATTTTCAAAATGCGTTTTGAGTGTTTAGAGTTTAACGTCACCCCAACCATCACCACCGCCATTGCCGCCACCACAACATCACCCCAACAACCACCGTCGCCGCCTGCACCATACCACCACCACACAACCGCCAGATCCACCACCACAAAAATCGCCAAAATTGTCACAGAACCGCTACCGCCACCGCCACAACCTGCAAATTGCCACCGCCACCGCCACAACCTGCAGATCGCACACCACCACAGCATCCAACCACCTCACACCACCATAGCACCCTAACCAACCGCTGAGTTAAAAAAAAAGGACGAAGAAGCACAGGGAGCGTCGCGCTGCTAGCAGGGAGATCGCCGAAAGCACAGGTCGTTGGGAGCGCTTCGATCGCCGGAGAGAGAGAGAGAGAGAGAGAGAGAGAGAGAGAGAGAGAGAACACATTTTCATTTTTATTTTCAAAAATAATTTTTCAAAATGATAAAAAGAACACATTTTCAATAATCTCAAAATGAACACTCAAAACACAAAATCCAAAATGAATTCAAAACTGAAAACTAAAAACTCAAACAAGAAGAGAACAACCTCTTATATTTCGAAGTCTGGATTTCTTCACTCCTCTTAGAGGTAAACAGCAGAGGGGAAACCAGGGGTTGGGGTGGATAAGGGCATTTGAAAAATGACCGAAACTAGATAAATAATTTTAGGAATTAGGTTATATGGTTGGAGGAATGAGACGATAAGTTCCAGTAGCACCTCCTTAGTTTAAGCTGGTAAGGTTACATATATGACCACTACAAGAAATTGTGACTTTTGAGTTGATAACCATCAGATTTAGAGCAATTTTAGTAACAATTACATAGTTTTACTCTGAAGGAGGAGGTATTCGGCAAAAAAGAAAGAAAGTATTTTTTTCACGTGCTAAGTATTAGGTGGATGTTTTTGCAGGGGAAAAAAGGTGTCTGGATTAAAATGCCTATTGAGCTTGTAAATCTTGTTGAGCCGGCTGTTAAGGTTAGTTCATGTCTCTTGTTAGAATTATTTTGACGAAGAAACAAGGAAGCTCATGACAATCTGCCCTTTTACGTCATTTGAACCACTGTTTCTTACTGAATATTTTGGTTTTCAGGAAGGATTTTACTATCACCATGCAGAACCTACATACATAATGCTTGTGCATTGGCTTCCCAGTATTGCTAATACTTTGCCGGCTAGTGCCTCACATCGAGTCGGAATCGGCGCCTTCGTTGTGAATGAAAAGAATGAGGTATATACAGGTCAACTTGTTCTCTTATGTGAGCCTTATTTGGTGACTCTTTTGGTTTGGTTAGACATGCTGGTTGTGTTTTGAGTCTGCTTCGCATTTGTAAGGGGTTTTCATAATATATATGGACTTCGTGTACCTCTAAAATGATAAGTTGTGATGGTTTCATAAACACGGATGGTATGTAGAAAGCAATCTTACTTCAAGATGCTTTAGCGTGTCTGTTCCCTCAAGATAATATTTTGCCTCATTATATCAATTATCCACTGGTTATACGAATGCACCTCCAAAATACAATGAAGACAACATGAACATCTTAGACATTAGTCCTTAATCAGTTAACCTCCTCCTATCCTCGTACTGGTGGCCACTTGTATATGCGTGTGGATGATCTGGTTCGCTGAAATAATAGTCCTTAACCTCTTATAATCCTTTTTATGCAAGTTTCATAGAAAAGATGCAATCAGGCGCTAGTTGGTTTTACACTATGCGTGGATCTTTGCAAATTTTATTTCTTGGGGCTCTCTTGTTAATCTCTCAGCTTCTGTACTAGGTGCTAGTTGTCCAGGAAAAGAATGGAAAGTTCGGTGGAACGGGTGTCTGGAAACTCCCTACAGGAGTTGTTGATGAGGTAGGTGCTACTGGTAATTTTACTGCCACATTTAAAGAAAAAAGAAAAAGGAAAAAGTCTCCAAGGCCTTTTTTTCATTTATATCCTTGTATCTACAGGGGGAAGAAATATGTGATGCCGCAGTGAGAGAGGTAAAAGAAGAGACAGGAGTAAGTGTATAGTGCACAGCTTGTTATTTTCATACTTGGATAAATTGCATTTTTTAGTATACGCACACAATCTATTAATACTGCTGTTCTTTACTTGTTCTATTTCAGATTGATTCAAAATTTGTAGAAATACTAGCGTTCAGGTACTCCTTGGCCCAAAATAATTCTTCTTTTTTCTTTAACGTATTTGAGCTATGGGCAATGTTCTTGTTTATATGCTTACACATATTTGCCTATTATCCAGTACATTTTGAGACCAGTATACGCCTGTTTACTATCATTTTCAGTTTTTTGTTGCCTTGTATATCGAGTAAATTCACGCCACGATTTACAGACAGAGCCACAAGTCATTCTTTGACAAGTCAGATTTGTTCTTCGTGTGCATGGTGAAACCACTCTCCTTTGACATCAAGCCACAGGAAGCAGAGATAGAGGCAGCACAGGTATATTCTGGTCAGCATATTATGGTAAATAACTTAGTTTCTTAGAAAATCTGTTAAGAGTAACTTAATATCAGTCACCATGTAACTATGATGCATCGACAATCCTACGGTGCGTGCCTGTGTCCGACACAACTTCTTGCCCCTCGGACACTATCCGACATATATTATATGTATTTTTCCTTTTTGGCAATCTAATATCTAGTTTAACTTAAAGTTATTTCAATGTAAAAAAAAGCAACCCAACTAATTTAAAAATTTGATAAACAAAAATAAAAGGTAAGAAAAGAATTAAACTTATCAAAAGATAGAAAGTATAAACATAAAGATCAAATATATAAACCTATAACTTTAGAGAACTTAAATTAATGTGTCCTCCAGGTATCCATGTGCAGCGTTTTCAAAAAAATCACACGTCAGCGCATCTGCGTCGCATGTCCACGCAATGTAGCCGTCTAGTAGCTAAAATAATTTACTTTCTTCTTTATGACCATGCACGTAGCCCACTCCCTCCTCTATTTTTAGCTGATTTCCCGAGTTTGGCATATTCAACATGTTCTTCAAGTTTTTATTACCACACAAGCAACGAATATTCGAGGGAGCTTTGCACCTAGAGCCCCTATTCTAAACTCAAACGAGCACTTAAGCTCCTCATTCAATTTTTCTTCGTATTTGGGTCCCTAACCTTTAGTCCTGTAGCATTTGGATCCCCTCAGTTGATTTCCTTCCAAAACTACCTTCAACTGTTCATGTGTCTAGCATGCTTTCACGTGGGAATTTTTCTTTGGATAGTTTTTCTGAATCAGTAGCTATTGCATTTAAGTACTCTTTAGAATTCTCTTTGAACAATTCTCATGTAAGTAAAGCCAACTTATGCATGTTTTGCATAAACCTGAACTTCAGAATGAACTTCGAAATATCCATTCAACAGTAATCCGTGTTGCTTAAGTCTTACTTGAGCTGTTTATATCTTTTCAGTGGATGCCATACGAAGAATATGCAGCCCAACCTTTTGTCCAAAAACACGAGCTTCATCGGTATGTTGCTGATGTTTGCAGAGCAAAGAAAGACGGAGTGTATTCTGGATTCTCTGCAGTGCCTACAGTAACTAGTTTTTCAAAGAAGAAAAGCTACTTGTATTTAAACAGGAAAGGCGTAGATTTTTAAGATTTGATTGTACTCAACAAACACATTGTTAAAGCACAGAATTTGTAGAATATATTTCTTGCTTCCTTCCTACGTTAATTACCTTTTCATTCATGATTTTGATTATTGAGGCTGATTGGTTACATAAAATTAATTTAAAAAACACCACTATTTTTATTGAAAATGCATGATTTTTTTTATTTTTTTTAAAAAATGTAAATATGCAGTATTTTTCAAAATGTCACATAAAAGTCAGGTACACACCGATCGATGTAGGTCTATACACATTCTCTCAACAAAATAAGTTTGCACGTGGATTCATAAATTTTCCTTGCTTTATAATCATATATCTATAATATATTAAATATTATATCAAGTGAAAATCATTTTTTAGACGATTATAATCATACCATGGTTCAATTATTTTAATAATATAATATTTTCATTTTTCAATATGTATTTAATTTACAAACTATAATAACTTCTCGATTTATTAACATTTACATTCATTTATTTAGTATTAATTGGAATTTCAAATTCACGTTCACGTCCCTACTATTAATTCTCAATTAATTAACAATCGCATTTATTTAATTAATTTTAATTAAAATTTCAGATTCAAAATTGCAATTTATTATTCACATTCATATATATATATATTCACTTTAATTCATGTATCGTATTTTGTCTTTCATTTTCATTTATGTATTTAGTCGTAATTATAATACTCTCATTCAAGTACGCACTTCACTATTTACGTGCATGAATAATAATTAATATTTATTTTTAGAGGTTTGCATTTCTTTATATTTAGATTAAAATGGTAAATGGATGGTCAAATATTACTTTCATAGCACTTATAAAGCATTTCGGAATAAAGTGCAACGAATGTTCAACTCCGACTAGTTCTCCAAAAATATCTTTTTTCACAAAATTTATTCTAAAATAATCTACACGAAACAGGTCCTTAGTACTAAAAAAGAAAATAATTTTTATTGCGAGAGTACAGTCGTGTTGATAAAATATGGTTGGGGCAGACTTGACAAATTGACTCAAACTTGTATTCTTGTTTACCAAAGCCACATTCGAAAATATTTTGGACCTTGCTACATGTACAAAATGATGTCCAAAATGGCCAAGTGGCGGCCCCCTATTGGAGGGGCGGCTGGTACACCATTTTGTACCCCTAGAATAATGAGTGAAAACAAATCAATTTTCAATCGCACAAGAATATCCAAATTTTTAGTTGGAGATTGAGACCCATTTTTGGTCCAGTAAACGTTTGAATTGAAAAAGAGCTAGTATCAAAATTGTAGTAATTTGAGTTATCTTTCCAAAGCATTTTGAATCGCCTTAATCGAATATTGGGAGAAAAAGTTATGACAAAAATACTGAAGCGGCATAGAGTTTGGAACAAATACTCAGCGCTCAAGCGCTACAGGCCTGATTATTTTCAGCTGGCACTGCCACCATAGCGCCTAGACACTGCCTGGACAAGAATCTTGGCGCCTAGGCGCTGTGCCGCACAAGTAGGTTTTTGATTGAATGGGTAGCGAAAAGTTCAGAAAAAAACTCCAATTTGGCCAATGACGTGTATGGAACTATAAATAGACCAAAGAAGACGTGAATTAGGGGTTCCACACATTGAAAAAAGAGATATATAATGAGATATCGGAGAGTTAAATCAGGAGAAGAAATTTATCACGGAATTCAAGTTTAAAGCATAGATTGGAAGCGGAAGAAGACATTGGTGCAATAGTTGATTCTTTTCCATATCTTTATT
>CAIGRQ010269079.1:0-10116 GCA_903798375.1 Fraxinus sp. D2006-0159 | reverse complement strand
TGAGTTGAAAAGAATTTTTAGAATAGTGATTGATGTAAGAATGTGTGGTGGAAAAGTGATGAAAAGTTTTTGATTTGTGTGTAATATTATTTTATTAGGAGAATGTGTGGTTGAAATGAAAAATGAGAATAAGAATGAGAAAGAGAAATTAATGGGTGTCAAACGGGAGCTAAATTTCTTGTATCAAACATGCACTAATTTTTAAACAGAAAATATCAAAATGAAATATCAAAATTTGTCTTTCATTTATCTCAAGATTTTGAGAGACTTTCACAAAAATTAATATATATTTTTATTTCTTTAAATATTTCTCTTTCTTTTGGACACAAAGTGACGATTAAAAAATTATTTTCTTCCCTCTCATCCTCTCTCATTTATTGTTTATTTCCATTATCTCTCTCTGATTATTATTTATTTAATTAAGGTGGCTTAAATTTTTATTTTTTTATTAAATTGGGGGGTGGAAAGTAGTAGAAACCACCAAGGGTATTCACGTAAATTCTATTTTAAATGAAAGTTTTCAAAAGTCTTTATAAAAATCTTAAAATGAAAGTTCATAGATGTCTATCTAGGCTTCCGTTAATTTTCATACAAATTTATAAAAGTCCATGAAATTCACCAAAGTCATCATTTAAAAAAAAATCTATAAAATGCTTAAATAATCCCAATTGAATACAACCCTTTAAGCTACGATGATATCTATATTATATAATTATAATTTTGAAACTTATCGTTTAGTTGTAAACTTCGAAAATATGTATGAAATTCCTATAAATATGTTAAGTAGACTTGACCAGTTGAAAGTCGAAACTATAAAAAATAGTATAGTTTTTGCATTTTAAAAATTTGAAAATTGTATAATTGACTAATTGTAGGAATTATTGAATAAATATAGTCATTTTTTGGTCCCCATTATTTTCAAAATACATTTTTCTCCATCTTATTTTCAACTACATATTCTTCAATAAAATAATATTATACGCAAACCAAAAATATTTTCTTATTTTTTAACCACACATTCTCAGTCAAGTCGCTATTTCAAAATGGGGCTCAAACATACAAATAGTATTTCATAATTTTAGATATTTGATATGTATTTTTTTAATTATTAAATAATTTTTAGAATAATTAAGTATTTAAAATAAGAATTTAGCTACACGTATATAAAAATGTACATAATGGATTATACAATATGACGTGGAGAGAAAAAATTGAACCGACTATATTCCAGTGCAATTTTCATAACATTGGTTTTAGATTCTAATGTGACATAATGAATTGGATCATTCTTTCATAATGAATTTCTAGTTCTACATAAATATCCATCTCTAGCTATTACATTTTTATGGCTAGATTCATGATAAGAATTTCTTAAAGAGTAATGTAACCCATCACCACTAGTGTTCGTCTAGATGACAATTGTACGATTAAGTGATAAATTCACTTAAATGTAATGTCACATGATTCCTATCAATTGTGACCAACTAGATTTGTGTTCTACGTCAACTGATGATAGATCACACAAGCACTCGTGCAAATGTCAGTGTGTGTGAAAGACGTGCAAATGTAGGTGTGTGTGAAAGGCGGGCTTATTAAGATTTGATTTTCTATCTTAAAATATCAATTTTGTTAGAGTTTGACTACGATAACGTAAATTTATTACACCTTGCTTTTATACACGACGAGTTGGTAAAACTCTAATGACACTAACATCCAGCCAGCACACACACACCAAGCATGCATGAAGTACTAATATTATAGTTCTGAGTTTCTGAATTGACTCGACAGTATGCATCCCTCAATGAATACTCATAGTACGGGTCATCATGGTCATGAACTCGTCCCAATCAATGACACCATCTCCATTAGTGTCCACTGCTCTCACCATCCTCCAGCAATCGCTTTTGCTACACGTTTCCCCGAGCTTACTCAATAACTCGTAAACTTCATCGACCGTTATTTTCCCATCCCCGTCCTTGTCAAATGCACGAAATGCGTTCTGCAAATCCATCTTCTTCGCCCCGCCTCCCTTCTTCTGCGCTTCCTCGAACTCTTTAAAATCTATGAATCCATCGCCATCCAAATCTATGACCTCGAATATCTTCTTCACTTCTTTCATAATGAATTTTTCGTTGCCAATGGCTTTTAATATTGCCTTGTATTCCTCCGGTGAAATCTTGCCATCTTTGTTGGTATCAAATCTGTCGAATATTTTCCTCAGCTCTTCTGAAGTTGGCAATAAACCGGAGTTTTGTCTCTCTACTGAAAACGTTCTCGAGGGTTTCTGCAAGAATTTCTTCTTTGAGAGGTAGTATTGCATATCAAGAAAACTCAAATTTGTCATCTTCTTTGGCTATCTCTAGTGTCAGACTGGGGTTTCAAACACTTCCCAACTGAAAATATGTAGAAGTAATAAGAGAATCCTGCAATGGGAAAAAGTAGAATAATCAATGAGCCAGGAATAAATAATAAAGTGTAAAAAATTGTTTGAGAATTAAAACGATGAGAATATATATTCTATATTTGGTTCTATCCACAAGTTAAATTCCTCAGCACGATACGAACTTTTACGAAAAAAACTCAAATTCATAAGATAATAAAAGCTTCATCCAACACCCTTTTTGGACTGGTTGTTATTTCTAGAAACAAGTATTGACAAGTTAATAAGAGTCGTTCCAATAATATAAAATTTTAAATAAGAAAGTTCGACAATGTTTTGAACAACGAACGACAAGAAAAATCAAGAACTTTATACTTGCACAAGGAACTTTTGCACACTTGAGCCTCGTAGAGTAAGCACCTGTTTGAGCTACGCTATTTTCTCATTCTCATTCTCATTCTTCTACTCATTTTTAACCTTTTAAGTAAACATTATTTGCAGATAACAAGATGCTAGCAAGTGGCCCCTTTCCCATTATAGAATTTTTTAATGCAAAATGTTGATAAGACAGACACGAATTCCATAGAGCATGTTACTATGCATTTAGAGGACAATTATATGCACAACTTAAGAATCATATTCATCGGTAGCATTGAATGAACTCATTCCTTTAGTTGTGGATCGACCGTGCTTTCCGAAATGAAACTCTATTATTTAATTGTCAGGTTATAAATTATGCAAGAATATTAGGGTTTCCAATATGTTTTTATCAAGCCTCTGTTTGGTCCGAATTAAAATCTGATTTTAATTCAAGTCAAAGTCAAACAATCAATATTAATCATACCTTTTATGGGTCTCATAACTTTTCAACTACACATTTCAAAAACTTCTATTACAATCTACTAAAAATTTAATTTTAATATACATCAAACACCCTCTAAATTTGTCACAAATATATGATGAATTATTTATGAAGTCGTTTTATGTGAGACGGCCTGACGTCATTGTTGTGACCTTCACAGCTAATTTCTAGACTCTTGTCATATTAGGGGTGAAATACCGTAAATATAAAGCATTATTTGATTATCCATTTATTTTTATTATTCTCATACATGATATATTATTATAATGTATTCTTAGCAAACTAATAAATGCGCCTGTAGCTCAGTGGATAGAGCGTCTGTTTCCTAAGCAGAAAGTCGTAGGTTCGACCCCTACCTGGCGCGTATCTTTTTTTCTTTTCTTTTCTTTTCGTTTTTTATGAAAAAAATTTACAACTCTCAACTCCAAAGTGTTCCACGTGGCAACCAGCTAGGCCAGATGCAGCAAAAAACTCGGTGATACTGACTGTCGCCCGAGCATTATCCACTGTAGCAACAGGTGACCGTAAAAGCCCTAGCCCCTCTTTTCTCGCCCATTAAAACCCTAAAATGCATGTTGCATTTTTAAAATAAATAAAAAATTTCATTTCCTTTTTCTTCCAGTTTTGAGCTCTTCCAGCACCCATGAAGGCGTTCGACGTAGGTGGCACCACTCTCTTTCTTGCCCTTTTTTCTGACGTCACCAACTCTAAGTATGCCCTCTCTTCTTCTCCCTCGGTATCTATAAATTTCTGTACAGAAAATATTTTAGATACGATATGTTCGTTGTTTTTTTAATAATTACTGCGTGAAATTGGGGTTTTCAAGAAATGTATATCTGTTTGCTGTGATTTAGTGGTCTATTTCTTGCGGGTCTATTCGATTTTGTAGAAAATTATGTAGTTATTTTATTAGTATCTTCTTATTCCCAGCCTCCGGCAGGGGAAAAAGCTGAAAAGATTTGTGCTTTTGAAAACGTTCCAAGTGTTTGGTTGTAGAAATTCTGTAAAAATCATCTTCATGTAATGTTATCTGTGGTTTGAGGAGCAAGTAAATTTGTTGGACATAAAGCTACTGTCCGGCCTTCGGTTATTACCTATGTATTTTCTGTTTTTTGGTTGAATTCTAAGAATGTTAAGACCTTTCAGTTGGAGGAATTAATATTCAAAAAGCATAAAAACCTCACTCTGATTTAGGTTGGTTATTGAAATTCTAATAGCTCTGAGATCGCTAATTCCCGTTTAGGAGTTTGTAAGGAATATTTTCTTTTCTAAATTCTCCATTTTGTGTTTATAGATGTCATAATTGTTATATTTCTTGAGATTTTTTCAGATGTATAGGTGGGAGGAGAAGTGCCTTGGATGATATGCTTTTTCTGTCTTAAATGGATTGATCACATAGTCATCTATCACAAAATGTTTGCAAAAAACAAAAGTTGTTAATCTATAGTCCTTTCCATTCAAATACACCTTTTGATCTTTGCATGAATATTATCCGTGTGCACGAGAAACTGTATCAAATAAGTCTAGCATGTATATTCCATTGTGCTGGTTTTGCAGAGGAGCTAGCAGATTTCATAATGTCTGCTTACTACTGTTTCCTTATGCTGTTTGTGCAAACATTCTAGTGATGCATGCTACAATTACTTGACATTGTGTTCCATTCCTGTTTTCTCTAACCTTATTATCTGCAATATTGTCCTTGATTGTTGAGGTCTCCAAGGAGAGAAAGGAAAGGAAACAAATTTACATAGGCATTTGTTGAGGCTGAGGACATATTTATTTCAGTAAAAGAAACAGCCTTTGTGAAGTTTTCATAAAAGTGGCCTCCCCTTTTTACCAGAATACATTTGATAGTTTATTTAGCCCCCTGTTTGGTACACATTAAAATTTTCATCTTCATTCTTCTACTCATTTTCAACCTCATATTCTTCAATAAAATAATATTTTTCATCACATCAATAAATTTAATTTCTTTTTCAACTACACATTTTCCGTTAATCTATTATTCCAGAATAGATTCTTCCAAAATAATGTACTTTAAACACACTCTTATTATTATATACCAATATTATTAATTTGATATATGTTCACATTGTTCTCATGTTTCTTGATAACTTCGGCATCTCTCTTTTAAGAATCTTATAGTTGATTTTAGGGGGATAAAGGAACAGTTCATGTTGACAAGATTAGAAAATAAACTGACTAGCTTGTTTCTGTGCCAAATGTAATGGTTAACAATAAATTTGGCTACTTGTGAGAGCCTTAGCAATACCCCCATCATATGGAAATCTCTACGGAAATTTGTATCCCTAATATTTTCTTATGCAGAGAACTGCTGGATTTGATGCAAGCGGGAACATTGGAACCAGAAATTGCATTGCTCAATGCTTTACTAGTAAGCTCTATTCTTCTGCATACCTTATAATCCAATACCTCTCACTACCTCTTATTTTTTGGGCTTTTGGTCTTTTGTTTTGTTGGGTCTGATATTCATCATGAGACAATCAAAACAGATACCTGATGTTTTCCCTGTGCTTGCCGCTGCTCATAAGACACTCGTAGCTAAATCAAGAGAGGCTCTAACAACAAGGACTCTCCATTCTGAGCTTGTTTACAACTACTCAGGCTCTAAACATGTAAGAAGCATTTTCCTTAGCTCATCATGGTTTTAATATTTGAATTTTTCGATTATGTTGCTGCTGTTTTGTTCCAGATATCAGAATCTTTGAAAAGATGCGGTATATCTGGCAGCACAAGTTACATCCTTGTGGCTCGTTTTGGCGCTTCGACTGATGAGGTGAGACCAGAGTTTCAGTGTTATGTATTAAGTTCTAATCTCTAGTCTGGAGAGAAATAATAAGCAAGCAAAAATTAGAAAAATGCAAAGCAAACATAGATTTATATAGGTTCACCCTCTATACGAGACCTTCATGAACTCATAGCTGCTGGTTTTACTAAAATAAATAAGGGTCCCCATGTGTAAGTTTCTTTACATACGATGGGAAATTAGGGCAATCCTAATACAATATGAATGCCAATATAACCCTATGATAAAAAAAAGAGTTGCGGTCCAGGTTACACGTGAATAGTGTTATTAGGATCCCACACGGTCCAACATCGTGAACAATATAGAGTTGGTGCATTTCTTCACTTTCAAAGATTCTGTTTACTTTCTTAAATGAATTCCTAAGCTTCTACTGTTTGAACAGGTAACAGCCATAAAGGAACTTATCAAGGGAGCAGAAATCAACTTGGAGGAATTGGAAGGACGAGCAAACCAAGACCAGATACAAAAGGTCGGTCCTCTTTATCTCCCCCGTACCCTTTTACATCTTTTCTCTAATCTATATTTGTTTTCTTGTGTTGACATTCGTCTCTTTTCTATTAACCAGCACTACAAAATACCCGCCTCGGAGTTGGAAATATCTTCACTTTCAGATGCTATAACATGCAGGATTGCAGCACGAGATGCATTGTGAGGGAAAATAGTTCAACATTTACTTTTCCTCGAATCGAGGGATATATGATGCTATTTAAAGTATTTTCCAAATGTAATTTTGCCATGGTATAAAGGTGATCATGTTGGAGTTTGAAGTTGTGCACTTGCAAAGATTTCCATGCAATATAATGTTATAATCAGGCCTTGTCATGTTTGACTGTTAAAAATTTGAACGTGTAAGGAGATAAATTTTTGTTGGTTAAACTTGAATGGAAGTATTTGTTGATAATTTATAAATCAATGTGAGACATAATTTCAGTGAAGCTAAAAATGAAAATCAAAGAGCTGCAATGCCTCTCTAGGCTAACGACAATATCCCAAGTAGAGTCATTTTCGTCTAACTTTTTTACGTTTTTAGGTGCTAAAAATTAAAATTCCTACAATTAAATTAAAATATATGAAAATTGAAAAACTCTCACATGACTTAATTGGATATAAAAAGTTTCAAACAAGGAAATAACCCAATAATATGACATATCTATCAATATCTATTTTTTATTGTTCGACACTTGGTGCACTTAATAAATTGCAATCAAGCTAGACATTTATTCTGATTTTTGTATGGCGCCAAACGCACCCATTTTGCTTGATATTGTAACATTGCTCCGAGGTTGGTTATGGATAGGAATGACAACGGTTGGGGATGGGTCGGTCACTTCCATCCTCGTCCATCATGTATTTTTGTCACATTGTCCCACCTCACACTTGGTTATGGTAGTCGGACGGGGCAGGTCCTTTGCCTCGTTTACCGTCTTTTTATTTTTAACATTTTTAGTTGATAAAAATTATTACTTTTTTTCTCAGTTTGTTATGAACAATATATGTTCCCTTTTGAAATGATATAATTCTTTTTTTTTTTTTTTAATTTCTAGGGCACAGATAAAAAAATTTATAGGTCACAAATTATTCTTAATCACAGATTCAAAATTTTACAGATCACAATTTATTTATCGATCACCAAATCACAAATTTTATAAGTCACAACTTATTTGACAGTTTCATATTATAATGAACTGGTCACAAGTAATTTCCATGTCACAACTTAATAAATTGTGAGTCACAATCACAAGTTATTTCTCAGCCACAAATTATTGAATTCTTTGATCATGACTTAAGAAATTTTAGTCATAATTCTAAATTTAATCACAATCACACAATCTTTTAAGCCATTTATTATTTATTGTTAACACCACCCAAATAATTGGTAACGACACTCTTCGTCCCACTCCACCGCAGCCACACCACCGCTATTGTTAGTTGTCACCTCCACCTCCACCCCCAACGCCAATGCCACCACCCCCAACATCAGCGTTGTCAACATTAATATCACCACCTCACGAGCGTCGTCAACATCAACACTACTACCACCACCAAGAACTGCAAATCCAACCAACAAAACGATTAGGGTGGGGGCAGCTCTAGGTGTATAGAGTGAGAAAGAGGAGATTGAAAAATAATTAGGGTTTGATATGGTAGATGATAGTATGGTAGATATTAAAATAATTTTTATAATATTTTTATTAATATTTACAATTTTAATTATATTTGGTTTTTGGAAGAAAAACTTATAACTCTTAAATATGAATTGAGATCTTGAAAACTCTTAGTTTATGTAATTTCCAAAAAAAAAAATTCCAATCAGATTAGACCTTCTATTAACTTAAACCAAATAATAAAATCACATCCTCTCCTGATGTAAAAAGGGGAAATTGCTGCAAATGGTCCCTAAAGCCTCCACCATAAAAGGGGGACAGCCATGGACAAATGTCCCTAACATTTCATTCATGGCAGCGACCTCCTTCATTTTGTGTGCAAAAAGTACTTTTGGATGATTTTTATCCGTTCTTGTCATTAAAGTACATATTTTAATAAAAGTACACTTATAACCTTCATCGATTTATACATTTCATTTACCAAAGAGAGAGATGTAAATGACTTCATCATTTAAGTCGATTTCAATTGTGATAATTCGCTCATTCGCTCACATTTGTGTTTGAGCCACATTATTTTGGAAGAATGTATTTTGAAATAGTAGATTGATGGAGAATGTGTGGTTGAAAAAGAAGGAAAGTCATTGATGTGATGAAAAACATTATTTTATTGAAAAATGTATGGTTGAAAATGAGTAGATGAATGAAAATGAAAATTTCAATATGTACCAAACAGGGGCTTAAAAAAAGATCTAGTCCCTTTGTCCCATTAAGCCCTGTTTGGTTTGGATTAAAGATACCCATGTCTCAAACAACTTATCTTTGTTCATCTCATTTTTCTCCTGGATTTCAATTTCAAATTTCCCCATCATTCATTCAGATCTACATATTCAATCTCCCTTCACTCTGATCCCCACTGTACACACACTCTTCAAAGAGATACATGCCTACGGACATGAATTTCGATCTCAGAGTAAAATCTTCTCTCGAGTTGAACATCCCATTTCAACATTTTTAACTATTTTACTTAGTGTTTGTTTGTTTGGTTACGTTTGTGTGTGGGTGCATTTTCTAGGTTTGCAAAGATCGTCGATTAACCCAAACAGTCTGGGTATGAGGTAAAATTGTTGCATTAAGAAAATTGTTTAGTTTTAATTTTCTCGTTTCTGTACAATGTGATTAAAAAAGGGAAAATTTGGGTTTCGAAATTCCCTAGCTAGATTTGATTGCTATTTTACTTCAGTGAATTTGCATTTACCGATATCAACAAGGATTTGGAGCACTGCGCCAAGTATCTGAACTAAACCCTACTCACCTTAGGTGTCTCGGCTTCTCTCGACCTCTTTGCCAATGATCCGGTGAGATTTTTCTTTTCTTAACTTTAAATGAATGTATTTTATGTTTAGTTCATGTATTCAAGGCCTATAAGTTTAATTCTTTGATGTGTGCAAAAAAATTAAAAAGGTTTCAATTACGAGGACTGTTGGGAAAATTCTTTTACCTCATAACGATCGTTCATGTTGGATCATCAAGAATATGTAAATTGAAGCGGAAGCGTACCTGAATAAGACATGGTTATCGCAATGAATAAATCTTGCGATTTTAGTCTTTCTGATCAATACGTTGTTCCTTTATTTCTCTCTGAAGAAGGGAGTCAGGATAGAATGAACTAAAACATGTGATCCGAGGACCATAACTGTATATATACTAATGGTCCATTGATCTAATTCGGCCCATTATGAAGTTAGGAACATGCCTGGTCTTTACACATGAAGGCCACACTTTAATTAGATACTTCAAGCCCAAAATACCGAAGTTTTATTAGATCACTTTAAACGGGTTTAACAAAAATAGATAACATTTAATTTAATACATAATATTTCACATATAAGACCACGTGTTCGATTAAAATCCTTATAATCTCCCACTTGGACTATATGTGTTA
>CAIGRQ010269046.1:0-10769 GCA_903798375.1 Fraxinus sp. D2006-0159 | reverse complement strand
ATCAAATCAATGATTAGTTTATCAGGATTCTGTTTGTTTTAATCTGCAGATGATGTTTATTTAATCTTAAAAAGATAGTGGAAACGCTTCATAAAGACTTTAGAAGCTTTAATGTGTGCTCGAGATTGGCTTTGGAATGATATTCATGGTAGGATTTATTGTTTTATATTTGTTATTCATGTACTTTCTTTTATTGCTAATTTTTTTCTCTATTACCATNAGACTTTAGAAGCTTTAATGTGTGCTCGAGATTGGCTTTGGAATGATATTCATGGTAGGATTTATTGTTTTATATTTCTTATTCGTGTACTTTCTTTTATTGCTAATTTTTTTCTCTATTACCATACTCCGGAGCTTGTGCAATGTTTAGTGAGGAGGACATTGATGAAGAGGTACATTTTTTGGTTTAAATCTTCAGTTAAGACCATTTTTAATTAGGTAATATGGTTGCATTATTACTCTAATTACATTTCTTATTTACTATATAGGAAGCAACTTTGAATCTTGACTCTTGACCTATGCTAGTATGAGTTGTAGGGAAGAATGAAGATTGACCTAAGCTAGTAAGAGTCTTGACCTATGTTGATAATATTGTTTGTTAAATTCGAATTTTGCATTTGAGAGTTAGGATATTGTTTGCTAAATTGTCTTAGTATTGTGTTTTTGTTGTTATTGACTTTTCTTCATAATAATTTTTTTCAATTTCACGATTGGAGTTTGGATTTATAGAAAATAATTTATTTTTGTGGTTATTAACCGAACCGAATCTAGACACAAACCGAGCCGAACCGAACTGACTTTCGTGGTTATGGTGCGGTTATGGTATGATAAAAAAATTGGTGGTGCGGTTATGAGTTTGGCTGAATCGAACCGTTGTCATCCCTATTGAAACCCCCTAATTCGTGTCTTCTTTGGTCAATTTATAGTTCCCTACACGTCCTTGGCCAAATTGGAGTCTTTTTCTGGACTTCTCGCGCCCATTCAACAAAGACCTAATTGTGTGGTGTAGTGTCTAGGCACTAGGAAGCAACGCCTAGGTACCACGATAGTTGTCCGGGCGCTACCTTGCTGAAAATAATCAGTCCGACAGCACCTGGGTGCTAGGATTCCGACTCCTAAGCGTTGAGTCGTTGTTCCAAACTTTGCGTCTACTCTAGTAATTTTACCATAAATTTTTCTCCCAATATCCAATTAAGGCAATACAAAATACTTTGGAAGTACAACTCAAAAGGATACAACTTTGATGGAAATAGCTCTTTTTCAATTCGAACGTTTACTTGGCCAAAAATGGGTCTCAATCTCCAACTAAGAATGTGGACATCCTTGTACGGTTGAAAATTGATTTGTTTTCACTTCTTTTGATATTTACTTGTATCCATTTGACCCCTAGCATTCTCGAATCTTGATTGAGAGCTTCGACACAACTTTGAGTATTTGCACTTTAGCCCCCAAACTTTGGATCTTGCCATTTTTCACTTCTTTCTTTCAATTTCACTTCTATTCATTGAGTTTCACCCAATAACACATTATATAATAAATTAGGCTATAAAATACACTTATCACATACGCTTAGCACTAACTACAAAAACAAAGAAAACAATATTTTCTATGCAAAATGTGCACTTTTTAAAGTTAGTATAAAGTTGTTTTTGCCTTAAGACTACAAGTACACATCTCAAATGTCCTATATGATCACTTAAATCCTTACTATATACCAATATGACATCAAAGTAAACTACTACGAATTTACCAATGAATGTATGTAAAACATGATTCGTTAATCTCATAAATGTGCTAGGTGCAATAGTAAGTCTAAATGGCATAACTAATCACTCATACAACCCATATTTAGTTTTAAAAGAAGTTTTCCATTCATCTCATTCCCTCATCCTAATTTGATGATAACCACTTTTAAGATCAATTTTACTAAATATGCATGATCCATGCAATTCATCTAGCATATCGTCTAACCTAGGAATATGATGAAGATACTTTACCATTATATTATTGATGGCCCTGCAGTCAACACACATCCTTCAAGTTCCATCTTTCTTTGGTACAAGTAGTACGGCACGGCACATGGATTCCTACTCTCCCGCACATACCTTTTACTCATCAAATATTCTACTTGCCTTTGAAGTTCTTTAGTCTTCTCTAGATTACTCCTATAAGCCAACCTATTTGGAATGACAGTTCCAAGTACGAAATCAATTTGATGTTTAATGCCTTGAATTGGTGGTAGCCCACTAGGCATGTCCTCCGGAAACACGTCTTCGAGTTCCTGCAACAAAGAAGTATCCAAACTAGGGAGTGATGTGTTAGATTCTTTAAGATTAAGGAATGACTCCTTATAAACTAACAAGACCATAAGTCAGTTTTCAACTACTACTTTCTTCAAATCACTTCCTTTGCAAAGAAATTGACTTTCAAATTTTCTCTCCTCTCACAAGACTGTTTCACTTTTCTCTCTTGTGGCCCTACTCTTTTTTTTCTCACTTTTAGTCACCTCACTATTTTCTCACTTGCTCTCATATTGTGAAAGGTCAATCTCACTCCCCTTTTATCTCAATCTTTTTTTCACCTCACTTTTCAACTTGATTTGATTTTCATACACTTGTTGTGGTGTCAACGGTGTAAGAGTAATAGATTTCTCATCCTTAGTAAAGATGTACCTATTTTTGTATCTGTCATGAATCACCTTCTTATCATATTGCTATAATCTCCCCCAACAAAATAAGCCCGACATGCATAGGAACTACATCACCTATTACTTCATCATGATACCGCCCAATTGAGAAACTCACCAATACTCTTATATTCACTTTAACCTCCTTACACTCATTCAACCATTGCAATTTATAAGACCTAGGATGTTTTAGCATAGTTATCCTAATTTTTCAACAAGTATTATGCTAGCTACATTGGTACAACTACCCACATCAATAATCATACTACATACCTTGTTAACATAACACCTCATATGTAATATGTTCTCTCTTTGTTGTTTCAAGTCATCCACTTTGATTTGAGACTAAGAGCTCGACGTATAACAAATAGTTCTCCAATTGCATACTCCACTTCCTCACAATTGCTAGCTTCTTCCAATTCCGACATGTCATCATATTCACCCTCACTATCACTAACTACTTCTCCATTGTCTCACAAGATCATTGTCCTTTTTTTTTGGACATTGAGAAGCAATGTGTCCCGATCTCAAGCATCTAAAGCACTTGATATCCCGATTCCTAGATGGTTGGGAATCCACCTTGGGTGTAGCATTGCTAGCAACTTCATCCTTTCCCTTCGATAGCTTAGTCCTACCCTTTAAAGTAGCTTCATCACCTTTATTATTATCCCACTTCGATTTTCAAGAAGAGTTAGAACCTGATGAATACCTAGTTGTTCTCTTCCACTTCAATTTCCATTCCACATTCATAGCTACAAGTAGCATGTCTTCCAACTCTATATAATGCTGCAACTCTACCATATTAGCTATATCCCTATTCAAACCATTTAAAAATCTGGTCGTGGTGGTGTCCCTATCCTCTTCAACATTTACTCTAATCATCGCAATCTACATCTCCTTATGATAATCCTCCACACTTCTAGAACATTGGTAGAGACTTTGCAATTTTTTATGAAACTCTCAATAATAATGATTAGGCACAAACCTCTTTCTCATAATAGTCTTCAATTCTTCCAGAGTATTAATAAGCCTCTCATGGTTCCTCCTCCTAGATGTTACTATTTGATCCTACCAAATAATAGCATAATCGGTAAATTCAAGCACCACAATTTTTACCTTCTTTCCTCCGAGTAGTTGTCGCAATCAAATATCAAACTCCAGTTTCTTTTCCCACTCCAAGTATGCCTCCTGATCACTCCTTCATTTGAATGAAGAAACTGTCATCTTGATGTTGCACATACTTCTATCAATACCATCTCCAACAAGATATCTACCCCTCATTTCACGCCTAACTCCTATATCCCTCATTCTTCCTAACTCGACATCCGTCAATGCATCCTCATTAATATCACTATCCGATTTCCAATCACCAGCATATTGCGCTCTATGGTCCCGCCTTCCTTGTCTCCTTGTGTTAGAAATTTCTCTAGATTGTTCCCAACATAAATTAACAAGCAATGTATCTTGCCTATCCAATCTGTCTCTCACATCCTCAAACAACCTTTCGAACCGTCGTATAACCTCATCTGACATGTTGACTTGATTATCCTTCCCGTTTGAAGTAGAACCGTCCTTATCAGACATCCTAAAACTATTTTGATATTTGCCTCACGTGTATACGCTCGTGTATCACTCAAATTGGTTGTTTTCTTCTATTAGTCTCACCATTCTGATTTTTTCCACTCAATGCTTTCTTGCAAGTGTTTCAAAGAATTAATTCGATCTCAATCAAGATTTTAACCCTTGTGGAGTCCAAACAGCAAATTGAGTAAGGAAAGTGATATAGAATGACTCAAGAAGTAGGAATTTCAATTTGAATGAAACGCTATAGATGAATTCAAAAAAAGAGGTATTTCTTGAATTCGGACTGGACACTTTTGAATTTGGAAATTTTTTTTACTCAAAAATGAACTTGTATGCTGCTGGCAAATTTTTTTCGAATTTTTTTTTCTACTCAGAAATTCAACTAGATACCAGTAAAAGAAACAAAAACTAATTTAGATACTAGATTAGCACACAAACAAGTTTTGAATTTTTTTTTTTTTTGGGTATTTTATGAATTGTAGACTCAAAAAAATGAAAAACGTGGAGAACAGAAAGAATGAAAAACAAATAAAAGACTGAAATAAAAAGAAAGTTAACTAGGATATAACCTTGATTTTTGGAGCATTTCTGATACCAACTTATGCGAACCCACGTAGCAATAGTAGATATGGAACCCATAAAAAATTAGAACAACCCAAGAAAGCTAAGAATCAAAGTTTGAAAAGCTCGACCCAATGAATTATTGAACCAAGAATCAAGATATCGCTAACAATATTCTGACCCGTGACCACAAAACTTATGAACCTTACTTGAATTTGTAGAACACCACAAGAATTTAATTCTTGATAAGTTCAAAATTAAAACAATGAAGAACGAGAAGAAAGCAATTTGCCTCACAATAATATCTCTTAACATTGTCTGTCTACAATGAATATAATGAATTCTATATATAGGGAACCCATAAAACCTAGCTAAAAATGGAATTTAAGCCTTGAAGATATTAAAAACATTCCATGCAAGAGTTTTAACTAAAATAGAAAATTAAGCGAAAATTGGAAAAAAGGCATCCGAAAATACACTATGCGACAGCATAGTATAGCCCTATACGGTCACACAGTTCATTTGAGACCCTCAATAGCAGTCTTGGTAAATAGGCATGTAGCCGAATGCCTAGAGTAACTATGCTGTCACATAGTTACTTTCTCCAGCTTTCTTATCCGCTGCTTGAACCAAGTTGATCCATCCGGTTTTTTCTCCCGAGCCCAACACAAAACTCGTTCATTTGCTTGTTGTGCTCAATGTTTCTCCACCATAGCTTGAGCAAGCAATCCCATAGCTTCCTTGACTCACTTCACTCGCAACCTAGTCATCAGTCCTCCGTCATGATCAATGGATCCTTGCCTGAACTTGCTCTCGTATCGTAGATCACATCATTTTTCCCCGGTCCATAATTTGATATCTTCAAGATCACTTCAACCAGAACTCTAATACCGACTAGGATTTGGGTCAAACTACAACAAATCTCCATCTTGAATCAAATTCCAATACAAGGAATTCCACAATACATATCCAAAGTAAACACTACACCACATCTTCCAAACAAGCCCCATATGCTAAATCAATGACGAACACCAACTAAGTTCAAGTAATGTTCAAACTTAGCAGTGGAAAATGGTTTTGTCATCATATCAGCAGGATTATCCTTGGTACCAACCTTGCTTACTACAATATCACCACAAGCAATCACATTACACATAAAGTGATACCTCACATCATTGTGTTTAGTCCTCTCGTTAAACATCTAACCCTTAGTTAGAAAGATAGCACTCTGACTATTACAATACACAGTAGAAGTTTGTAAGTCTCCATTTATTTCATCAATCAATCCCCTCAACCACATAGCCTCCTTACATGCCTCTGTAATACCATGTATTATGCCTTTGTTGTGACAATGCTACTGTATTCTGCAAAGTAGCTTTTCAACTGATAACACAACCTCTAAAAGTAAACACATACTTGTAAGTGGTCTCATCTTATCAAGATCCCCCATATAATCTAAATCCTCATACCCAATGACTACATCTATATTTCTACCAAAATGAAAGCAAGCATTAGTAAAGCCCCTCAAGTATCTGAATATTCAGTACACTTTTTTCAATGTTTTTTTCAAGGCTTTTCCATGTACCTATTAACTGCACCCACCGCATATACCAAATCTAGTCTTGTACAAACCATAACGTACATAAGTGAACCAACTCCACTTGAATAAGGAACCCTAGACATATAAACAATGTCTTTATCTGATTAAGGACACAAGCTAGATAATAATTTAAAGTGGGCAGCCAAGGGAGTACTAACATTCTTTGCCTTCAGCATATTGAACCTGTGAAGCGCCCTCTTAATGTATCCCTTCTGACTCAAATACAATCTGTCAACTTTCCCAACCCTCAAGATCTCCACACCAAAAATCTTCCTTCCGGCACCCAAGTCTTTCATCTCAAACTCTTCACAAAGTTGAGATTTCACTTTTCTGACATCTACTTTATCCTTAGCTGCTATGAGCATATCATCAACATATAATAATAGATATGTAACCGATTTATCATCTTCATTTCTGAAGTACACACAACTATCATAACTGATTGTAATGAGATTATGAAAAGTCGTGAATTAATTGAACCTTTTATGCCACTGCCTCAGCGACGTTTCAGTCCATACAATGACTTATTCAAGAAGCACACATAGTTTTCTTTTCCATAAACTATGAAACCTTCTGGTTGTTGCATGTAAATGCTCTTCTCAAGTTTTTCATACAAGAATGTTGTCTCAACATCCATTTGCTCAAGCTCCAACTTATTCTTAGCCACAATCCCAAGTAAAGCTCTAATAAAGCTATGTTCTACTACTAATGAGAACACATTTATAAAGTCAACACTTGGAATTTGAATGTGGCTCTTTACTACCAATCTGACCTTACCCTGCCTCTTCAGCTACTGATGTACCTCCTTTCCTTTAGAACATTTACTTGCAGCAAATGACCTTCTTTTCTTTAGGTAATTTCACCTAGTCACAAGTGCTTTTTTTATATAATGACTCTATTTCTTCATGCATTGCAATCAACCATCTTCTAGAATCATTGCAATAGACTGCCTCTGAATATATAGTAGGCTCCTCAGTAGAATCAATACTGCCAGCCATATTCAATGCATATGCTACCAAATTAGTTTCTCCAGCTTCTGTGGAGGTCTAATATGTCTATGAGGTCTATCCTTAGCAATTAAATAATGTTGTGTTGCTGGTGGTGTAGGCAAAGTGTTACTATTGTCAGCACTAAACTATTCTAATTTTGAACCTTTGATCTCTCTTCTAAAGTAATTTGCAACTCTACCTGAGTATTTGATCCTGTTGATCAATTTTACTAGAATCCCCACGAGGTAAATTTTGAATCGTAACAAGTTCATCAAACACTACATCTCTACTGACCACCACTTTTCCTGTCTCAAAACACCACAATTTATATCCCTTCACACCAGATTTATATCCAAGAAGATGCACTTTCTAGATCTAGGCTTTAACTTTCCATTATTCATATGAGCATCTTCTATTTCAAGAAGAATACTCAAACTTTCTTGGCAAAGTCATCCATCACTGTCAATAAGTAATAAGTACCTTCTTTAGAGGGTACCCTACCTGTCCCCAAAGATCTAAATGGATATACTCAAGTTTTTCCTTCGTTTTATGTCTTTTTTTTAGTGAATATGACCCTTGTCTATTTCTCAAAGATACAATGCTCATAAAACTTCATCTTACTGATTGATGCGCTTCTAGAAGTCCCCTATTACTCAACTCTGTCATACCATTCTCACTCATATGCACGAGCTTCATATGCTAAAGTTTTGTAACTTTTTCATCTGCTAAAGAAGAAATAGTAATTTCTACATCCTTTATAATTGTAAAACCCTGTAAAATATACAATTGAGTGGAGCTTTTATATCCCTTCATGACAACAAGAGCATAATTGCTCACCTTCAAAAACTCTATCTTTACTAGCATATCTATACCCCTTTGAGTCAAATGTGCTCAAATATTTTAGATTCCTATTTAGTTTTGGGGCGTACCTTACATTTGTAAGTATTCTAATAGCCCTATTGAGATTCTAATTCCGATTGAACCAAATCCAGCAATTTTGCAAGGTGTGTTATTTCCCATAATCACAGCATCTTTTGAAACTTTGTATATGTTGTAAAACAGCATTTGTTGGGACACATAAAATGGACAAGTCGAGTCTAGAACCAAAATTGTAAAATATTTCGAACCAATGTCAGAAATCACAAGACTCATTCACTTTACCCATCTTTCACAACATCACCCTTCATTGTATTTTTAGGTTACTTTCCTTTATCAGTAGCACCAGCAGTTTTGTTTCTATTTTTCAAAAAATAGCAATTAGCTTTAATGTGCCCCTTCTTCTTACAATAGTGACATACTTTCTCCGCATTTCTGGATTCGATTTGTCCCTTATATTCCTAGCAAGATTCATATCTTGATTCCTCCAACAAACAACTAGGCCCTCAGCCTGACTCCCAGATCCTTCTGCAAGATGCTTCATCTTCTCATTAGACAATAAAATCATAGGCATCATGCATGGTGAGAGTATCACGAATGTAGAGTATAGTATCTCTAAAAGTCACATATGTTGGCAACAACGAACACAACAACATCAACGCCAAGTCCTCCTTATCATACTTAACCTTCAATGTCTCTAAATCATCCATGATTTCTTTGAACATAGTTAAGTAATCATCTAATGATGTACTTTCGGACTTTCAGTGAGAATACAAGTTTTGTTTCAAATGTAACTTACTGGTCAAACTCTTTGTCATACAAGGCTGTTCTAATCTCAACCACAACTAGCGGCACTTTCTCTTTTAGAACATCCTGAATAAATGTAGATGAATTTGATAATGGGCTTTCTGATCCCTACGCTACTTTGCTTCCTACGTCCAGGTTGAAGGTATCTTATCAAAACCAAGCAAAGTTTCTTCCAAATTCAACTGCATGAGAGCCGCTCACATCTTCACTTTCCAAAAAGTAAATCTTGTGTTTCAATCCCATAATGGAATATCGTATTTCGTCGTTGCCATGTGGAATAATCAACTTTGCTTTGATATCAGTTTGTTATGAATTTATTGTAAGATAATGACGGTAATGATATAAATAAACAAAAGAAAAGAATATCGACATTTATGTGGAAACCCAAGATGCGAAAAAAACTACAGGAAGAGGAGGAGAAATTCATTATAATCAATAGTAATTGTGTTTACAATGTGTTTACAATATCAAAATCTCAATACTCTCAATTGAAATCTAACCTCTCTATCTCTCAAGAATTGTTTTTAATTGTTATGACATCAATAGAAGTCGTGGAGAATACCCACTATAATTTAGGTCAAACTACAACAATATAATTAAGATGAAATCACTCTGTAATATATAGAAAAATGATAAAATTACAATTTTTTAAACAGGAAAAAAATATATTGGTCTAAATGAAAGTTATGAAAAAAACAATTAAGAAAAAAAATATAATCATATACAGATAAAAGGAAATGAGGACACAATGAGGGGAGGTTCTTGGAAATTTTGAAAAGGGATTTGAGGTTTTGTTATTGTCATAAACCTTAGGGGAGGTTTACGTAGTTTGCTCAATATAATAACTCAGGTCGAAATGGTATGATTTTGATTTCATTTATTTATGTTACTTTTAATCCAATATTGCACGCTCTACATTAAACATTTGACACGCTAGGCCCTACGTGTGAAAAACTCATATTTTGCCACTAATATTAGTCTCTGTTTTGGTAGAAGTTTTTCAAAACTTTGTTTTTCAAACTCATTTTTCTAATAAAATAAGTTTGCACATGGATCCATATATATATATATATATATATATATATATATATATACTTTCTAACTAACATTCTAAAAAAATCATATTTCAAAAAAAATCTGCACCAAATAGGTTCTTAGCAGTTTACGAAGTCAACTAAAAAAGATGAAGATCGCAAATCAAAGCAAAAGGACGCACTTATCCTCATCACATAAGCCACCTATCAGACCCGAGCTGGTTATTGTGGATTTGGCATGGGCGCTGATGTCGATGCCTTAATACCGAATGAGAGAGATGTGCGCACCTGATAAGAACAGAAGCATTGGATTGACATAATAGTCCCCTGCCATTGGGTAGAATTGCTCAATGGCATGACCAAAAATTACCCCTTTAGCACTGACTTTGATTGTGGCCAAATGTTGCACAATAGTGCATGAATGACTTGGGTATAAATTGTGGGTGCTCGCATGGAAGCTAGATTTATGCAGTAAGGCACAGATTAATTCCAGCTTGTTGCCTAACTAAATTTAGTCTTCAAAGAGGAATAAGATTACACCAAACATCAACCATTGCTTGCTACAACTCGTGCCACCTGACCAGGGGCGGAGCCAGGATTTTTGGTCAGGGAGGGCACAACTTATCGATGTT
>CAIGRQ010268969.1:0-13830 GCA_903798375.1 Fraxinus sp. D2006-0159 | reverse complement strand
TCCTCATTTTTCAGTTTGATTTGATATTCATACACTTGTGCTGGTATCAATAGCGTAAGGGTAATGGACCTCTCATTCTTAACAAAGCTGTATCGATTCTTGACCAATCATGAACAACCTTCCTACCATATTACCATGGTCTACCCAATAAAATATGCCTCGCATGTATAGGTACCACATTGCACATAATCTCATCTTTATACCTACCAATTAATAAGTCGATCAACACCATCTTGTTCACCTTAACTTCCCCACTATCATTCAGCCATTGTAACCTATATGGTCGAGGGTATCTCAATAAGGTTAACCCTAATCTTTCTACAAGATTTGTGCTAGTCACATTAGTACATATTCCCCCATCAATGATCATGCTACATACCGTATTGTTAACATGGCATCGTGTATGGAATATGTTTTCCCTTTGCTGCTCCAAGTCATCTGTCTTGATTTGAGTGTTGAGAGCTTGCCTCGTGACCAGAAACTCGCCAACAACAAATTCCGTTCTATCCTTCACTAACCTCTTCCAATGCCGACATGCCTTCATAATCATTCTCATTATCACTCACCACCTCTCCATTGCGCACGATCATCTTCCTTTTGTTTGGGCATTGAGAAGCGATGTGTCCAATTCCTAAGCACCTAAAGCACTTGATATCCCGATTTCTAGCTGGTTATAGTGCAATCAACAAACTCAAGAATTGCTATTGTCACCTTCTTTTCCTTCGAATAGTTATGGCAATCAAATATCAAATCTACTTTCTTCTCCCACTCTAGATAAGCCTCCGGATTGACATCTTAATATTGCCCATATTCTCATCCACTTCATCTCCAAAATGACTTCTACTCATTCTTTCAAACATACCTCCTCTATTTCTCATCTTACCTATATCACCCACCATCGATGTACCATCATCCATATCGCTACTAAATTCATAATCATCATACACATCCATTCTAGGCTCCCGCCCACCCGGTCTCCTTGCATTTGATTGTCCCTATGACGATTTGCCACCGATGTATCTAACCTATAAAGCCTTTCACTCAAATCCCCAAGCATCCGCTCAAACCGCTTTATTATATCATTCGCCAAGTGGTATTGATTTGTCTACCTATTTGAATTGGAACCCTATCTGTCTGACATCCTAATTCTATNTCCCCAAGCATCCGCTCAAACCGCTTTATTATATCATTCGCCAAGTGGTATTGATTTGTCTACCTATTTGAATTGGAACCCTATCTGTCTGACATCCTAATTCTATTGAATTTTTGCCTCACAAATGTTCACTCGTGTATCACTCAATTATTGGCTTTTCTCCCTCTATTATTCTCACCCTCTACCTTTTACCACTCAGTGCTTTCGCTCAAGTACTTCAAAGACAAGGTGAACTCAACCAACAATGTATTCTCGTGGATCGAACCGAGTATTGATCACGAATTGTGATAGGAGAAAGGAAGAAAAAAGATGAAGGATGACTCATATACATGAAAAAAGTGAAAAGAAGATGAATGAATTTTAATGGACTATTCAAGAACGTAAAATGGAATAAACTTGAACGATTCACTTTTTTTTTTACTCAGAGCTGAAATTTAGAACTAGTAGATATTTTCGGTAATATCAATAATATTTTTTTACCTCGAGAATTCAATTACAAATTCAGCAAAATAAACGAAAATTGATTTGGACTTGTAAATAGTCCAAAAAATAATTTTGAAATTTTTAGGATCAATGCTCAAGAAATAAGACGGACTCAAAGAACTCGAAGAACAATGGAAAAAAAAGAACAAAACACAACAAAACTCAAAACAAGAAACAAAAAATATAACATTGATTATTTTGGAGCCTTGCTCTGATACCAATTGATGAGAACCACGTAGCAACGAACACTACACAACCCAAAACGAGATTGAAGATCCCAAGAAAGCCCAAAGAATAATCCCGATTTTGAGTTTGAACCAAGCAATCTGACAAAACGAAGTTTGAATGACCTCTTAATTACAAACAAGTGATCCGCACTCGGTGTTGAACGCCACGAGAATCCTCTTGATAAGTTCAGAATGTTTTAAGAAGAATAATGTTTGAAAAACACAATAGCCTCTCGAATATATCTCAATAATAAATTTATCAAAATGTTATTATAATGAATAATAACCAAGTATTTATAGGACAAGTCTAAAACTCTAATTGTACCAGAATTAACTTACTAAAATTACAAAAGATTGTAATAAATTAGAATCCTAGTGAAATAAGGAAAATTCAGAAAATGAAATATTCTGCCCAGATTTTGCTCTATGCGGTCGCATAGAAGTCCAATAAGCTTCCCTTCTGCTCGTGGTAAATAGGCATGCGACCGTATGCTAATTACAACTATGAGGTCTCATAGTTGTCCGACAAGGCTTCTTCATCCGCTGCTTGAATCAAGTTCATCCAATTCGATTCCGACCTCAACCTGAACATGAAACTTGCCTATTTTTTCGTGTAGATCATGACATCGTCCATCATTGCTTGCACAAGTAATCTCATCGCTTGATTTACCCGTTTTGCCCTCGATCGCGTAATCGGTCCTCTTTCGATAATCAACGGGTCTCGTCTTGGGCTCAGCTTCGTCGGTTCGACTCCTAGATCATATCAAATTACTCTTTTTATTTTTATTAGTTTCGGTGATGGACCCTCGACTTGATTTAACTGGCACAAGAAAAAAATGTACATGAAATATTTTATTCGTATACAATTTTAACTACACCTACGATAATTGTAGTATGTCTCAAACTCGGATAAATGATGGGAGTTTTAACTTTTATTTAATTTATAGTACGTATAAATTGTACAAATTCTAAATTCTTTAAGAATAAAAATTAGATTTGACACGAAAAAACCCTGAGCTGGCTCAGCCTGCTAAGGCTCGAGCCAAAAAAATTTGGCTCAGCGGGCAAAAAAGCTCGAACCTAGCAATGTCAACGAGTTGAGTCGAGTTACAAGCCAAAACTCGAAGCTCAAAAATGTTCGAGCTTTTTTTGGCCCTAAATTGAAGATTAGAGTAAAGAAGGTGGAGTAAAGAAATTGGAGACTAGTATACTGAATAATGTTATATTGAGTAAAGAAATTGGAGATAGATTGAAGTAAATTGATATGAAGCTGTAAATTTTTTTCGCATATTTATAACCAAAAAAGTATATCCGTTTTAATTATATTTGAATTTCAAATTCAAATTTTGAATATTTTTGTGAACGTTAATTGTATTTTTGATTAGAGACAACTGCCTGCGTTGTAAGCAGTTGTCACGTAGCTAGGCAGCAACAGCTATTTTATTTTATTTTTTTCTACTATTTTCATTTTATTATTATTATTAACGGGCTTGGGTTGGCCCAAGCTCCAGCCGACGCCCCAAAAATGGGGCTTGACCCGAACCTCAGCTCAATTCCACCGATCCATGAGTCGCCCGACTTGGCTTTTTCTGGGTCGAGCCCGAGCCATCAAGTTATTTTACCATCCCTACCCGAACCTTTTTGGCTCGAATCGAGCCTGAGCTTCGAGTTTCGGCTCGTTGCTCGACTCGGCTCCATTCTTTGACATGGCTAACTGAACTATGTACCATATTACCATTCATCACTCGAGTGGGAAAATTCTTTAGGTTCAACAAACGACATCGGCTTGAGTAATAGATGAGTAACACGATGCATAGTTCAGTGACAATTCAGATACATTTTTAAATTCATTTATGAAGTAATAACACTGCGAAATTCAGTTACCATTGTAATACATTTTTAAATTCAATTACTAAGTAGTAACACTTGGCAAAGTTGAGTGACCATTGAGATATATTTTAAAATTCAATTATTAAGTTCTTCAAATCGAGATCTTTGAAAGAAGAAATCAAATAAAATAAAGGGAAAAAAGGAAACAAAAACTCAGATACCTATAAATCAAAGAAAAATATAACTTTTGCGGATTTCCATTCTGAAATAAATGGATGCCATTAGTTTTCAACTAAGGCCCTGTCTGGGCGTGATTCTTGAGTCGGTAGAATTGATTTTTGAACCGTTTGCTCTGACACACAAGACACGAATTTCAGCAGCCATTTTTGTTTTTTTGACCGTTGCTTCTTTCAACGGTAAAAAAAAATGGCCTTTTTTGTAGATTAAAAGGGCGCCCAGACGAGGGCTAAATGTTTTGCAGTCCAAGTGAAAGATTTGTGATGCTAAATTGAATTTGAATAATTTGCGTAGTCATTAAATCCCGACTAATACCCGACTAATATATTCCCTTCATTGACAACTACCACCAGTTCATTCATTTGAATTACTTGATTGTTCAGTTCATTGGCCATTTCTTGTTGCTATATTTTTTGTTGTTGTGTTCTTTTGCTTCTCTTTACCTACGATGAAAAATACTTTTGATTTGTGGATCAACTAATATCAGTTCACCGTATCTCAATTGAAAGTGTAACAGTAGGGACACCGGAAGAAATTGACAGGGAAAATTAAATAAAAGTAGAAAAACATTTGAATTATTGCCAAGGTAACTGAGGTCGATTTGATTTTTCATTTTTTCCCTTCATTTTCTTTAGTTTCTTCTCTCATAGAGGTCGATTTGAAGGAAAAGAAATTCCTACTACTTAATAACTGAACTTAAAATTTTATTTCAATGGTTGTCAAATTTCGTGAAGTGTTACTACTTCATCACTGAATTTAAAAATGTATCTCAATGGTCACTGAACTATGTACCATATTACCCATCCTCATTCAAGTCAACACCGTTTGTTGAGCCTAACGATTTTTTTCACTTCGACGATGAATGGGTAACACAATGCATAATTATATTTTTAAGTTCAGTTATAAAATAATAAAATTCAATGTAGTTCAATATAACCATTAAGGTACATTTTTTTTAATTCAGCTATTGAATAGTAACTATTGCAAAGTTGATTAACTATTCAAATAATTAACCATGTTTGATACAAATTTTTATATAAAATAATATTTTTTATTATAATAATAATTTTTTCTCACTTTTTAATTACATATTTCTCGTCATATTGCTGTCTTTTGTCAATAGTATACATCCAACAGGCCTACGCACGGAATCTCTAAACTGAAATCCAGGTAGGGTTTGGCAGTTTCCAAGTATACTTGCTTCACATAACTTTTGCAGTTTTATCGTTCTGTGTTCCTAAAAGCCGAGAGTCAAAACATAGCCGCCATAAAGCTGAGAGTCAAAACAAGCAAGAATTAGAAGAACCCAATAGACCATTCAACATGGGCAGTACTGATGAGAAAATTAGGGAAGAAGAGAATAAGCAGATGGAAGCTCCCAAAATGGTGCCTTTTGATCTCAATGATTTTACAATAATCAAAGAAGGGGAGGCCGAGATATTAATGCACGCCAAAAACGAAGTCTTTTTCAATAAAACCCAGGTCCTCTTTATGATTTTTTATTTTTATTTTTTTTGGTTTGTTAACAGTTAATTATTTTGTCACTTACAGATTGTATTTCCCATGGATTGTGTTTGTAACAAATTAATATCCTTATTGAAATAACGGTTTATTGAATTTAAATTGTGTGCTACAAATACAATGAATTTAATTATAAAAGGGACTGGGATTATATTTCTGTTGTGTTTTATTTTTTCCTTTACATAATTGGGTAATTGTGGAATGTGATATCTGGGACTTGTTTGTTGTTGCATTTTGAATGCTACTAACATTTTAGGAATCCGATGCTTTCAACTCTGAAATAACCTGGCCTACAATTTTATGTTTTAACCAGTTCTAGAGCTTATTTTCGCCTTACTCTGTTTTTTAGCTCTGTGATTTGCCAACTTCTTAACTTTTGGAAATTTCTTTATCCAGGTTAATAACCGCGATATGTCTATTGCTGTTTTGAGAACATTTATATCGAAATACAAACAAGAGCATGAAGCAATGTCCTCTAAAAGAATGAAAACAGGACCAAAAGCTTCAGATGTGTCTGCCATTAAGGAGGAAGCTACCATGGATTTCATAACTCATAAAGAGAAATCTAACGGTGATTGTGATGTCTCAAAAGAGATATCACAAGACGAAGCTAGCAGCATCTCGGAAGAACAAGCCTCAAACCTAGCTGGAAAGGGCCATGGAGAACTGAAACCACCACGAGTTCTGGAGGTACTTATTGATTTTGTGTTATTATCGTTGCTTCTCTTGTCAAGCAAGTGCTCTGCTATAGGCATGTCGCATTTCCTTTCTTCAAGTTGTTAATGGTAATGCATCTCTTGAGGATTAATAGGCTTTGTCGGCTTCTGGGCTCAGAGCTTTAAGATATGCACGTGAAGTTGATGGGATTGGTCAAGTTGTGGCCTTGGACAACGATAAAGGTAACTCATGTTCTTAATTGTAATTAGGAATTTTGTTTTTAATAAAAAGCTTTTATTGTTAATTGACATGCATAATATTTTTAAAATGCCTTCTTCTAGACGAGGATCTTATATACAATTGAGAACTTAGTGTTCCCAATATTACCCATGCGTATTTCCCGTTTGCATACTGAGGGGTCAAAATTCTTCCATTTCTTCAGAATTTGCATCATAGCATGTTTGAAAATTGCTTGTAAATGGTTAAAATTATAAATAGATAGAAATAAGTGGTGGATAATACTTTTAGGTTCTCGAATTATGTGGATAAAAGTTGCTTTGAGTATTTATAAACAATTTATAAACATGAGCCAAACATAGGCTTAGTCCAATATTACCCATGCATGTTTCCCATTTGCATATACTTGGACTATGAGAGGGTCAAGATTTTCTTTCAATGCTTCTGAATTTGTATCATATTGGCAACCTGACTTGGTTTATCAATCAGAAGTGCTAATGTTGTCCCCTTGTGCAGTTTCTGTTGAAGCTTGCAGGAGAAACATAAAATTTAATGGTTCAATGGCATGCTCAAAAGTGGAGTCGCATCTTGCTGATGCTCGAGTTTACATGCTCACCCACCCAAAAGAATTTGAAGTGGTATACTTTCAGTAGCTTCATATGAAGTTCACCATGTGGACATAATGGCTTTCTAATTTCCCCCGTCTTTTCTCCTCGACTAATTTTTCCTTCAGCAATGAATATTCTCTGTATTTAGTACCTGAGTTAGTTGATAATACATGGATAACATTCTATTTATGTAGAAGAGAAATGTAGTTAAAACATTATACTTAATAATAGTGACCCCATGCCATGATGCTTGAAACAGACATGTCCTTTATTTTGTGCTTTTATGAAGCATATTTTGTTGTTTACCCCCTTAAAGACATATCTGTGATCTTATACTGGTGTTTGTGTTTCAGGTTGATCTTGACCCTTATGGTTCTCCATCTGTTTTTCTGGACTCTGCTGTTCAATCAGTTGTTGATGGGGGCATGTTGATGTGCACTGCAACTGATATGGCTGTCCTTTGTGGGGGTAATGGAGAGGTCTGCTATTCCAAGTAAGGTTTATTTTTTTGTTAACTTCTCATAATACTGCATCATTTTGTTAGTCAATTTATCTATTGCATATAAAATATAAAGTGGTCTGAGCTAATACTACTTGTGCGATTAGGTATGGCTCTTACCCATTGAGAGGAAAATATTGCCATGAGATGGCTTTGAGGATCCTTCTTGCCTGCATTGAGGTATTATATCTTATGAAGTTCTCAATGTAAATTATGCAACCATTTTGTACCATAAGCTATTTATGTGTTCAAAACAAGGTCTAGATAATTCATCGTGGATTGTCTACCCTACTATATTCGTGCCACTTTAAACCTTCTAAATTTCCCTTTGTTCTTGCCAATTTCATCATTTTGTTGAACTTGTTGGATGATAGTGTGAACATGATAAAAAGAAGGAAAATTGTAGCATCGGTCCCCAACCTTTCATAAATATGCATCTGGAGTCCAACTGGATGAAAACCGTCCATTTGACCGTTAATTGACCAAGAAAAGTGGATTTTGACTAAATTGAAAGAGGTAAAATGGTAACTTTATAATTACCACATTAAATAAATTTAAAAAAAAAACCAAAAAAAAAAAAAAGAGTTTATCTCCTTCAAGCCCCCTACCCTACCCCTATCCCCTTTCCCACCCCCTATCTAGTTTCCCAGCCAACAACAATCCAACGGCCACCATATGTTGTAGCAGAGTATCAACGGCAATTGAGTCCCTGAAACTTACCCTAACAATGAGGGCAAAGAGAATATAAATGGTGGATATGATGGACAGGAAGGATTTAAGAGGGAGATGAGGGATTTAGAGGAAATGTTGTCGAAATTGAACCCAATGGTGAAGGAATTTGTGCCACCGTCTGTCACTGTCAAATCCAATGGCGGTCACCACTACAGGCTGGTGCCACCACCACATGCCGCTGGTGCGGTGGTTGGGATCTTTGGGGTATTACGCTAACGGGTTTTTGATGCAGCAACATCTTAACTCTGGAGTTCTCATTTGCAATTCTATAAGAAGGGTTTGTATTTTCACGATCCTGATGTTCACGATCTTTGCTCAATGTCCCAAACAGTGATAATTGTATCGGAAAAGCTTTGTTAAGGTTTGGGAAAGGTGTGGTGGTTGTGGCTGTGGCAATGGGTGGCTTTGATTTTAGGTTTCGGGGGTGGGATGGGGTGAATAAGGAAATGAACGGTTTTCTTTTATTTTTATTTTGTTTTAGGTATTTTAATTGTTTTATGGGATTAAATTAAAAAAGATAGCGTTTTTACCTCTTACAATTTGGTTAAAATCCACTTTTCTAATTTAACTAACGGTCAAATGGATGATTTCTATCCAGTTGTACTCTATATGCGTATCCATAAAAGGTTAGGGACCTTCGCTGGCACAAACTGAATTTTAGGGTAAAATCTACAAAAAATGAAAAATTTAAGGATCGCTGCTACAATTTTTCATAAAAGAAGAAACAAAGTATATAATTATATTAATTTATCGCAAGGTAATTTATGAGGTTAGCAAATTGCTATCTTGTTTTTTTTTTTGATAATCGTGGGCCAACTTGCGCGCACCTCGACTAATGCTATGGGGTCCTGAAGTTTACGGTCGGGTATTCAATTTAGTGGTCCTGAGGGGACTCGAATTGGTGACTATTGGGGAGCAAACTCAAGGCCTGACCAATTGAACTACCATCAGGATTTTTTTGCTACTTCCATTTGACATTGTATTAGTGAATGATGACTGTAGTTTCTCTAGAATTGAACTAGGTCCCATTTAGGGTCTCTATACCTACATAAGCTAGGCAGTTAACTATGTTTAGTCTTGGTCTTAACTGTTTATGCCTTTGATATTTTTTGCACTTATTGGAAGGCTATGTGTTCAGCATAAAATTCTCCAGTAATCTTCAATTAATTATTCAAATTACGAACAGATTTCAAGGTGCCTTTTTTATACTCATTATGATTGTTAGGTTTGCGATGTTGACTTCAAGAATCAATATTCAGTTCTCTTTAATTGCCCAACAGGGCCTTAGTTTTATACGTCCTCCATCCTAAAATGATTACTTGTTGGATTATTCGATGTCATAAAATGGAAGTATTCTATGACAAATCGGTCGAAAACAGTTGTTGACTTCTGAGCATATCCCTTTTGAGATTTTTTTAAAGATTATATACAGTTTATCATACTGAAATGATCTTGTCTTCTAATGCAGAGTCATGCAAATAGGTACAAGCGATACATTGTTCCGGTGTTATCTGTTCAGATGGATTTCTATGTGCGCGTATTTGTTCGTGTATACTCGTAAGTGTTTTCTGCTGAAGTTTGCTTTTTCGTATTAGCATGTAGAGTGAGATACATGACTGGCCAGATTAGACTGTACGTTTTTTCTTCTTAATGCCACCAGTCAAGATTTGCATTTCTTATTTTTGAAGTGATTGTTTGCAGATCAGCAAGTGCAATGAAGAACACTCCTTTAAAGCTTTCATACGTTTATCAGTGCATTGGTTGTGATTCTTTTCATCTCCAGCCAATTGGAAGGACCGTATCCAAGGTATGCATGTTTATACACAAGGCTTGGGTATATTTTGATGCTGCATAAATTCTGGCTGGCATGAACGAGCTATTAATGATATTTTAAAGTTTTTGTTGTTTGAAAAGGTGTATGGTATTGTTGTGAAAAAAATGACAATAAAGTAAAAGATAAACACACGGATTTGTGAAGAAGAAAAACCCTAATACATAAAAATACCCAAAATACCCTTGTTGTGGTTGGGTGTCCAGTATAGTCAGGCTCCACACACTCAACAGGTATATTATTGAGTGTCTGCAAAATTGTCTTCAGTGAATCTGTGCAAACGTTCATTGTTTTTGCTATTTTCCTGCATGCATCAGGAACCTAAATGCTGATTAATTTGAAAATTTCATTTTAAGCTCTCATAAGTAATATTCTCTTTCTTGCTATTTTCCTGCATGCATCAGGAACCTAAATGCTGATTGATTTGAAAATTTCATTTTGAGCACTCATAAGTAATGTTCTCTTTTTGGTAAAATAAGTCATATGCAACTAATTTTTTCTACAGCTAATATACCTGTGATTTTTTTGTCTTCCCCTTTTTCTTCTATAGAATACCAGCGTCAGATATCTCCCCGGATTCGGCCCTGTTGTTCCCCAAGAATGCAGTGATTGTGGAAAGAAATATAACATGGGTGGGCCCATATGGTCTGCTCCCATTCACGATCAAGAATGGGTGACTTCCATTCTAGCAGATGTTAAATCTATGAAAGATCGTTATCCTGCTTATGATCGTGTATCAGCTGTATTGACGACGATATCAGAGGTACACTTGTTCGTTTTAGCAAACATTTCATTGGCTTTTTGAAATGGTAACTACCATGTTGTGTCGTCCAGTTACGTGAAAAGAATACATATGGAAATTTTCTTAACGTCAGTTAAGAGGATCACAGATCTGCTACCTTCTATTTATGAATTTTTGTATTATTAAAAAAAAATGTGAATTTGAGGGCTTGTTTTTCTAGCAGAGAGATGCTTACCTAGAGATGATCTCTCTGTACTCTCCAACACACTTCATTTCTTATTATTCTATTATCTATATAATGACTTGCAAAGAAATTACAGATAGAGCTCTATATAGGTTTGGCGACAAGTATAATTAAACTGTTTTAGAATAACTATTTCCTTTCCCATCATCTGCACAATGGAACAATTTCAATATACATTTAAGGAATCCTCTTCAAAGGAAAGTTAAGTGGCTCTTTGAGAATATTTTGTAACCATTTTCTGTTGAATAAAAAATCTTTCCAGAATTTTCTGTTTTGTATTTTGGCATCTACATGTTATATAAAATTAGGACTAGGCTTCAAAACTGCCGAAACAATAGGTCCTTTCACATTCTCTGGTTTACTCTTATTTAAGCCTAAATAAAAATAAGGAATGAAGAAATAGGTTATGACCTTTGCATCTTGATTGTTTATTCTCAAGACTGGCTTTTGTTTAAATAAATTAATTTGGTGCATTTTGCAGGAATTGCCTGATATTCCTCTATTTCTGAGTTTGCACAATCTATGTGCTACATTGAAATGCACATCTCCGTCAGCAGTTATATTTCGCTCTGCCGTTATCAATGCAGGATACCGTATTTCCGGAACTCATGTAAACCCATTGGGATTGAAAACAGACGCTCCTATGGATGTGATTTGGGATATCATGCGCTGCTGGGTAAGCATCCTTGTTTGCCTGTGTGAATTCGTGCTTGTTTTGTCGTTTCATATGCCGCCTATTTGTTCACGCCAGCCAAACAATGCTCACATTAGTAAAACTACAGAGCTCCTTGAACTTTGTGATATTTAATTCCGGGCATGTTTCTTCTGATGGAATGAAATTAGGTGTATATATTTAGTTCATGTTTGGTGCACTGTACCTGACAGGACTAAATAATGCAGTTCACCTTACCAAACCATTCTTTACTGTCTGGTTACTGAGCAGCACACATTAATGGCCACTTGGGGTGTGGTTGCCACATTTTGCGTAGGGTGATGAGATATTGTCACCAAATATGGTTCATGTTAGGTATTTTCCTTGTATAAAGTTTTTAATGTTGTCTTCATGTAGTTGATAACATTCTCTCTGTAGGTCAAAAATCATCCTGTGAAAGCTCAGCCACCTGATCAGGCTGGAAGTGTTATACTTGCAAAGGAGCCCGTTCTGCAGGTATATGACTCCCTTTTCTCTTCAATTGCACTCTTTCTTATTTTTGTCATCTGTTGGTTGATTAGTTTTTTCCTTACTGAGTGCTGCCTCCCATTTGTTATTAAAGGCATTTATTGAATGAGTAGTATTATTCATACGTGGCATAGCATTATTAAAAGTTATTCCTTTTTTACATTATTAAATTATGCCAAGTAGGATAACTAACTACTGCAATCGTTGCTTATGAATGGCATTATTGTTATTGAATTCGATCATTTTTGGCAGGACACTGTACTAATGCTGTAATTTTAGTTCCTCTTGCATTCATTTTCCTTTTCTGGACTTCAATTGAAGTTTTACCCCCAAAAATTTCTGCTAACTAATAGTCAAATCCATGTATAGTACCCTTGCAAACATGGCACTTATGTTTGTTTGATTTAATCATTTCCCTTACTGAATATTTACTCCCTTTTGTTATTAAATTAACTAATCAACGAGCTATAGACATTTATTTTGAATTCAATAATTTTTGGCTGTACACTGTTCATTTCCTTTTGTTGACTTCAACTTAAGTTTTAAAACAAAAATTTCTGCCAGCTAATTGTCAATTCTTTTCTACTCTCCCCTCTTTTTTTTTTGCTTCCTCAAGAAACGAAGTGCATGCTTGGTACCCAAGACGTTATAACCAACAAAGTTTTAGCTCTTTTTTGTTCCTTAATAGTTTGCAGTCCTATTTAATCCTCACTGCTAAACATACCATTAGTCCATGTTTGGTTAATAGGATTGGAGAATACAACAAAAATGATTTTAGCCGTTCTCTTTTAATCCAATTCAATCTTGTCTAATACTGCTTACCACACAAACATGCTATAAATTTGTTCTCTTTATTCCTTGCAGGCTAATTTTGCAAGAGCTGTTGCCTCTCTTAGCAAGGCACAAGCCAAAAAGGTTGCACGCTTCCTTCCGAATCCTGAAAGACATTGGGGACCAAAGCTCAGGGCCGGTCGTCAGATCACCAGCAAGCACGTGTCTCTTTTGGGTCCCGAGGCAATGAATGGAATAAACAACCATGAAGAAGGCGAAGAGCCCGCAACCAAGCGCAAGAAGACAGAAGATCCTACTCCTAATTCATGATAATAAAGCCTACTTTCATAGTTTCATACACAATAGTTGAGTGTATTTGCCAAACGTGCTGAATATTTTACCAATGTTCCCCTTGCTGCATATGCTTTGCAGAGACAACCATCTCGCGCAGAGTCTGCCGCAGAGCAATGGTTCATGTTCTATTTAATCGTAAGAGATACCAAACGCGAAAGCCGAAAGGGTTATTCTCTTGTGTGCCAATTCTAGTAGTCTTGAAGGAGCAATATCAGTTTTGTTTAATTTTTATGATTAATTGAACGTTTAATCTATTAGAAAATAGTCTCCTTTCTCTCCTCTCTCTCTCTCTCTCTCTGGAAGAATCTTAGAGGATCTACTCGTGCAATTAACTGCCCAAATATGACATTAGAGCGTGTTTTTACATAGTTATTGTTATTGTATAAAAAGAAATGGTCTTCTATGCTAAGTATTGGTGACACGAAACATTAAGGTGCCGTTCTCTTTGTATTTCAGTTTTGTGTTTTGAGTTTTGAATTCATTTTGTGTTTTGTGTTTTGAGTGTCTGTTTTGAAGTTTTTGAA
>CAIGRQ010268939.1:0-12690 GCA_903798375.1 Fraxinus sp. D2006-0159 | reverse complement strand
AATTCGTTGCACAGAAAATCAGACAAGAGTTAAAAAAAAAAAAAATGGGGCTTAAAAGAATTTTTTTGGGAAAAATGAGTTTTGAAATAGTGATTTTTTAGAGAATGTATGTTTAAGGGCGTGTAAGGCATAGGTAAAATCGGATTAAAATTGAAAAATTAATCGTTATTGTTGATTTTTATTAGAAGAGTGAGACTCAATAACGGTTATATTTTCAATTTTAATTGAATTTTAAGCTGTGCCAAACAAGCTCTAAATAAAAATGAGTTTTGAAATAGTAATTTCTTTAAATTTTTTACCTTTTTATTTTTTTTTTACTTCAATTTGGTCAAAAGCCATTGTGGAATAGTGATCGGGTCAACCAACCACCTACCACCATTTCTTCGGCTTACAATTAAGCCCATGTTTGACACTCATTCATTTCTCTTTCTCTTTCTCATTCTCATTCTCATTTTTCATTTCAACCTCACATTCTNTTTCTCTTTCTCATTCTCATTCTCATTTTTCATTTCAACCTCACATTCTCCTAATAAAATAATATTACACACAAATCAAAAACTTTTCATCACTTTTCCACTACACATTCTTACATCAATCACTATTCTAAAAATTCTTTTCAACCCAAAATGGGTTTCAAGCAAGGGCTAAGTCAAATGTTGGAATGTCTGGTGATAAAAAGGTTGAGGATGGATTAATAATCTATTTTGTATAAGTTGGGGACGAACGTGCTAAGTCCCCATAAAATTCTAGGATTCTGGATAATCTCTCTGTCTTAATCAGAATTCCTGGAAATATCCACTCTTTTGGTTGGTGGATTAACGTTTAATTTGTTAAATATTTGGTTGGTGGGTTTTCGCCTTCTTTGTTAAACTCAGGCATTACTCTTATTGATAGCAACCCTTTCAATCAGAACTTCTACTGATGCAACTCTCAGGATCTCTTATCTCTGGATTGTTCTGAAAGGAAGAGCTGGTCAGTCAAATCTGTGCAAAAGAAACTGGACTTTGGAGAATCAATTAGCCCGGGATTGTAGAATTTAATCGGAGAAGATATGGCTTATGCAGCCGTAGTTTTACTGATGCGGGATCTAGAAGAACTCTTGCATTCCCAGGCACGTCCCATTGGTCTAAAGAAAGAACACATTGAATCTCTTTACAAGGAAGTTAGCTTATTGCAAATATCCCTCAAGGATTCCCAAGAGAAAATGTATGATCATGATGTGAAAAATTTGGAGAAACGGATAAGTGATGCAGCTTACCGTGCTGCAGATTTCGTTGATTCTCAAGTGTATATCAGCTATATCCGTAACGCTGATATTCCGGAAAGAAAGATCGAGTATAGTCGGATATCCTTGATCGCCCACCAAAACTTTTCACAGTTCATTAAAGAGATCAAGTCGATCAAGCTAGAAGCCTTGAGATTTTTTGATAAACAGATCTGTGATACAGAAGTTCTGCCCCATGAAAGTCCTTCAGATCAAGACTTGTCACCAAGTTCTCTAAATGCAGAGGACAGGCTTGTGGGCATTGATAATGACATCAAAGCATTGCTTCAAAGACTTACAGGATTTCCATCCCATCTCAAAGTTATTCCAATCATAGGCATGGGTGGCATAGGTAAGACGACTCTTGCTGGAAGAATTTACAATGATCCGATTATCATTCATCACTTTTATGTTCGTGCGTGGATCACTGGATCTCAAGGATATAATCTATCTCTATCATATCGAATGAGAGAAATGTTGTTGGGAATTTTAAGATGTTTCACCAATATCACAGATGAAATTTGCAAAAAGACAAATGAAGAATTAGGCGAACAACTGTACAAAACTTTGAAGGGTATGAGATATCTGATTGTTTTGGATGATTTGTGGGATGTCAAGGCCTGGGATTTCCTTAAACAATTTTTGCCAGATGATGTCATTGGAAGCCGAATACTATTAACTAGTCGGCACACTGAAGTAGCTGTTTATATCAGTTCTAAGAGTTCTGCTCATCGCATGCATTTCCTGCGAGCTGCTGAAAGTTGGGAGCTTTTGGAGAGCAAGTTGTTTGCCAAAGAAAGCTGCCCTCCTGAACTGGTCGAAATGGGCAAGCGAATTGCAGAAAGATGTCAAGGGCTACCACTAGCTATTGTTGTAGTTGCAGGGCTCCTGAACAATGTGAGCAGAACACTGGACTGCTGGAAGAGAATTGCAGAGACTGTAGTATCTCTTGTTGCTGAAAAGCCACAGCACTGCACGGATATTCTTGCCTTAAGTTACAATTACTTGCCTAATCCTTTGAAACCATGCTTCCTTTATATGGGAGCTTTCCCGCGGGACTATGAAATCCCAGCATCAAGACTCATATGGTTGTGGGTAGCTGAAGGGTTTATTCAGCCAGTAAGGGGGAAACGTCTGGAAGAGGTAGCAGAGGATTACTTGGAGGATCTTGTAGGCAGAAATCTGATTTTAGTTGGAAAAAGAAGGTCTAATGGCAGAATCAAAACTTGTCACATTCACGATCTTCTGCGCGATGTATGCTTGAGAGAATCCCTGAATCAAAACTTTTTACAGGTAATAAAGCGTTATGCTCCAATCCCTCAAATGGAATCAATATATCCCCGGCGTATCAGTCTCCATGCGAGTATCCTCCACTATTACTACTCAATGGGTTCACAACCCCTCACTCGTTCTTTTTTGTGCTTTGACGTCAACAAAATTCTGCCAGATATTTTTCTGCTGGAATTCTTGGTTCAAGTAGACTTCAAATTGCTCATGGTATTGGATATTATGCTGCTGCGTTCTAATCATTTTCCAATTGAAGTAGTTGACTTGGTTCGTTTGAGGTATTTGGCACTCTCCACAAATTCCGAGCTTCCTGGATCAATATCCAAACTTCAGAACCTACAAACTTTGATTATTGATCACATTTGGGAGGGCCAGTACTTGCCAAGAGAAATATGGAGCATGTCACAGCTGAGGCATATCCACTTGAAAAGGGGATGCTACTTTCCACTCCCTTATAGCTGGGGAACTGAGAACAGCTTAAATAACCTGCAAACAATATCTACATTGATAGGACCTGTCAGTTGTTCTAAGGAAGTTTATGCCGGGATGCCACGTCTAAGGAAATTGGAAATTTATGCTACTGAAACTGACTTTGGTACTGAGTGGATCTCGGAATGCTTAAGTAATCTTGTCTGTTTAAATGATCTCGAAACATTGAAATGTAATTTTCTCTACAGACCAAGAAAGCATCGGCTTCCAAAGCAGAATGTGTTCCCTTCAAACTTAAAGAAGTTGACCTTAAGTGGGAGCTATTTGCCATGGAAAGACATGAAAATTCTTGGCATGTTACCCAACCTTGAGGTGCTTAAACTCAGATCTTTTGCATTTGACGGAGGTAAGTGGTCACCAGTTGAGGGAGGGTTTCTCCGACTAAAGCTCTTGCTGATAGAGAATTCAGATCCAAACAACTGGAATGCAAATGAAACCCACTTTCCGAGACTTCAACGCCTCGTCCTAAAGGAATGTACCCGCCTCGGAGAAATTCCTGAAGGTATTGGAGAGATTCTGACACTGCAACTGATTGAAATACATGACTGTAGCCTTAGTGTTGTAATGTCTGCAAGGGAAATACAGGAACAACAAGAGATGATGGGAAATGACGAGTTAAGTGTCCAGATAAGCTGGGGAGGTTATCATTCACAAAGTGATCTCCCTGTTGATTTGCATTTTCTCAGATATCAGTAATCCTGATTATCGTCATTCATTCGTCATGGCTGGTAGATCATTCTTGATTTACAATGAGGAAATCCTTGTAATATCCAGCTTCAATTTGTTCTCTGACCAATGCAAGATGACTAATGAAGGCAAAGAAGTTGAAAACAGGCCAGCTTTACACTCTTTCTGTATTATCCTTGTGTTCTTCTAGAGGTTAATTGCAACATTAGACTACTGTTTAGGGAGGCAAAAAAAAAAAAAGCTTACCCAAAAATGAGTTATTTCTTGTGGAAACATTGCTGTCATTGTATTTCAACATTTCATTTTCATTTGTGTAGTTACTAAGGCTAAATATGCTTACTGACATGTTTGGTAAGCTATGGTGTTGAGCAATTTGAATGTATATTATCAAGTAATAATTCTGGAAAAGGGAGATGAAATCAAGAAAATAACAAATCATCACGATAGCAAGAACGTCACAATAAATTGGTAATATACAACAAATATCAAAGCATCAAGAATCCAATTATGATGATCATGTAACAAATATTTCTTCCCCATTGTAACAAAACATTAATTAAAAAGGTATTTTTTTCAAGTATGTCTTATATATGTCTTCGGAGAATTAATTACCGTACATCACGACTTACAGATTTGTTTACCAACGGATGATGTGACGAAATATGATTAAGTCAAATCACCAACCAACTAAAAAAATAAAACTCACTCGTTTTCCTTTTGCCATCTCACCAACATGTGAAAGAATTTGTAAATGATTGCGTACAACAATTATTTTGCTATTAATTATTACATTAACTTTCAGAACAGCAAGAGTGATCAGCTGAAATTCGCAAACTCTAATGTTGTGTTTAGTATGTTACAGGCATTTAACAATTCGTCATGTTTGGACCAGTAGCCTCCAAGTAAAATTCATCTCGAAGGGTTGGTTAAAAAAAATAAAAATAAAAAATACCCCCTCAAGCAACAGATCCCATCAGAATGTTTTAGACTATGAATTATGCCCAAGACAAGGAAGCTGTAATGTAGAAATGTCCTAAAGTCAGTCAGGAGCACTCAAATGTCCAGCTTCTACCCAGACAATGTGGTCAAGAACATCATTCAAATGCTTCCGTTTTCTTCGAGATAGAAATTACATTGAAGTTGATGGATTCGGGATTTTTCAGAATCATCTGTTGAATAACTTTGGCCGCATCCTGTAAGAAAATAGTAGACATCCAAGTGACAAAATAGCGGCTACAAAAATTATTATTACATGGAAGAACTGGAAACAAATGGGAAATACTCCCAAGTGAATAACATGAATAGCCTCAAGGCTCAATGTTGTAAATGCTAGTACAATATACTTCCAATTTTTGTCAATTTCATGTTCATTATTAAATTTTATTTTGTTCAAGTAGGCCACCAAACTTAAACTTTATTACAACTTGGTCACTCTTTCCATATCTGTTAGTTTGACTTACGGAAAATGTAATGTAGCAGTTTTTTTGCCAACTTGACAGCATTAAGCTTTTGCAATAGTCACACAAACAGTCATGATCCAATTGTAACAAATGTTTTAAGTGATCCAACTGGAAGAAAGTTGAAGTTTAGAAACCTACTTGGAACAAAATAAATTTTAGCGACCAAAATGACATTTTGCAAAAAATTCAGCAACGCTTGTCAACCCCACCCTTCTTAGCACTAACAAATAGTTGTCAACTATAAGTCTGGGAAAACAAGTGTGAGACAACCAAAGGAAGCTTGTTTACAGGTAAAAAAAACCTTTTCCTAAACCATCGGAGGAGCAGGTTTCAAATGCCAGGGAAGACTTCCAGACAAATCACAAATGTCTCAAGCCATCAGAAGCACGGTCCACTGCTCAGTGTCAATTACTTGAATTCGTTTAATGCTTAAGATTCCATGACATCAGATTGTTATTGATTTTACTTATATATTTTGATGCAGCATTTTTGTTGCACTACTCAATGTTCTTTTACTAGCCATTTTCCATTTTTCTTTAACAACCAGATTTAAAAGAAAAGACGCAAAACAATTTAGAGAAAAAAAAAAAAGAAACTTAAACCCTCTCCCATCTAACCCTTAAAGATGAAGAAAATTACCAGTAATAAGGTGCTTGGAGAGCATGCGCCGTGTGAAATTGGCCCTGCCTTGCTTCCATCAAGCTCATACAGTTGTCCTGTAAATAACAAGTTTGTGGTATATATTTATCCTGATGGTAAATTTGCTCTAGATAAAGAACTAAACAATTGATCCAAAGGTGGATTCAGTTACGCCAAACTGAAGCAGATGAGCATAGGCAAGCATTGGGTTTCACTTGGAAAAAATAAAGATCAAAGTTGCACGTTTGGTAAGTCTTCCATCTATGTCTATGCTAGACTGTGAGGTTAAAAAATAAGAAATTTTTTTAAATTTGCATATAATATTATTTTATTGAAAAATATGTGGTTGACATGGGATCAAATCACTGTTCAATAATGCATTTTGATGGAAAAAATGGAGCTCAAACAAGGGTTAAACATGGCAATGCATTTAATTTTAAATCAGCAGCAGAGACACAGGAGATGGCGGGCAGCAATTGGCCCCCTTGATATAATTTCTGATTGTATGGGACATATCTGGACTGGTAGTCTAGGCTTTGTTGGATATTCACATTCCACTGTTCCACTCCCCCACACCCCAATACACACATAACTCAATTCTCACAGAAGTCTTATACAGCCTCCCATCTTGCTGTCAATCGTACAGTAATTAAAAGGAAAACAAGCTTGCATTATAGGAAAGAACACACGCTGAGCAAGATGGACAGTCAAGTAGGAGCACAGTACGAAAATGAAGCTCAAGAAAAACTTCCGAAAAGCTAAAATAGTGAGCTAACACAACATGGAACCGTAAAAATCATTACTAATCTGAAAGCCTCAAAGTAAGGCAGAAAATTGAATACACAATAAATTGGACAGGTAAGGTACAAAACTTCCACAATATCAATATAACACAAATGAGATTGTTAAGATGGATGTAGTCATACTAAAATAGATAAAACTAGAAATGAGACCGTAAACCAAAGTGGAAATCGAGGATAATTTAAGGGAAGATGTCTTAAATGATTGAGAAGAGCTTAAGGTCTCATTAGCAAGAGTTGTAAAATCAAAAACAGAACATTGGAAGAGGAAAATGTAGGAAAATTAAAATTCATTAAGACTGTTCCAGAATATTTAATCCTTCCACGAGTGATAAACGGAATAACAAAAAATGATTCATGAAGCAGCTGTCCTCAATTCTATGAGAAGAAAACTTGGCTTCTTGTTACTGTTGTCTAATACAAAAAACACATTCAAGCTCAATAACCTATTAGTAAAGCACTAATCTTGCACAATCTATCTCATGCAACATGATGCCAATATCAGATAAATTAGCTCCCAAATGCTCATCTATATATCATCATTTTCCTCGTAGAATAGCTATTACTACACATTAACAAATGGAGTAACCACTCCTATTTAAAATTCCCTATAATTATATATTACAATCACTGCACTTGCATTGGGAGGGGAGGAGAGAGAGAGATTTACCGTCTACACATGTGAAGCAGATGAAGTGTGCGTCTACATTATCTGAAGCCTGTAAAGAGAAACAGACAGAGATCACAAATTTCCCACCACTCATTGAAAATAAACTTGATAAAACTAAACTGATTGAATAACAAGACCATGACCAAATAATGATAAGAAATCTCATAAAAATGGCCAAAATTTTGAAAACGAGTTTACTATACTTGACTGATCAAATAGCTCCTTGAGCTGTACTGAAACATTAAGTACATTTACCATGATTGATTATTATATGCTACTATCAGTTCTAGGTGGATTCGTGGAATGATGAACACAAGAACCCAGATAAAAATAGAAGATGAAAAAAATAAATTATTATGCAGCTTTAGGGTAAGGCCATGGAGTCTGAGCGATGAGCCATTGGCATGCTGCGTACGTCTTGGTTCCAACATCAGGACTGGGCATGCAGAAATATTTATAAATTTCTCGTTCATCTTGTTTCATGCCTATATTTGTCCACTACTACCAGAGACTAAACTATATTAAAGTAGCAATGGAAGAAAACAGATGTCTTAGGATTGTTCAACTCCAAATGCCACAAATTACTAGTTAGATAAGATCCTAGGCATCAACCTCGCAAAATCAATTGCACTAGTTTAAGAATTGAAGCATTGAGTCAACATGAACCAAGGGTACAAAATTACGTTGGAAAAGTAATACAATTCGATGCTAAAAGATGCTGCTACATTTTTCAAGGAAAAAATTATAAATCTAATCTTTGAGATGGTTCTCAAAATTAAAACCAGATTAAGAAGCCAATATCTGTAAGTCTCGAACAGTAAGAGTTTTAATTGATAGTTACTATATTACATGCATAACTTATTGACCATATTGAATTTGCAATGGAATAATGCTCCCATTCCATTAAAGAACAGGCAATAATCAGCTTATCTTCCACGAAGAAGCTTGGAATGTCATCTCAGAAAACAAATAGTAATAAACCTAAATTACTTCCTTTTGACTACAGCATGATAGACATCCAATAAGGTTCACGTATTCAAGGAGGAAAAAGGGGGTTAACACACACAATATGGAAGCAGCCACGTTAAGGGCAAAGGAGTAATAGTGCTACAGGATGGGGGGTGCCTATAAATAGGATAAGGGGGGTTCTGCATAATGCATGTTTTTGGACTGATATTCAGTTGGGAATAGGAGAGACCGACCTCTCAAATAGCCTGGAATTTGTTCTGTTCAATCTCAGTTTTCTTTCTTCGGTGCAACAATCCTTGCTTCAATTTTCAATTCAATATAAAGTTACACATTACAATACTTCTCTTATTCTCTCATCATATTGTTGGCTTAATCAATTACTAAACAAGTAATTCCCAGGTTATCAGAACAGCAGCTAGCTACAAGGGATTTCCACAGTAGAGCAACAGTTGTAGATGGGTTCTATCACTGCAGCTACTATAAATCGCAGAATTACCAAGTAATCTGTCAATGACTAAGTTTCTATAACCTAACCTCCGTTTCACCAGCAGTAGCTGCAACTGAATGAGCAACTTCCATTTCTCTGTCATTTTCAAGGAATGCAGCACGCTGCAAGATGATTATATTCTGGGATATTTAGAAAGACACCAAAGCAAACCATATGACTTGAAACCAAACACCGATTACAGTAAAGGTTCGAGAAAAGTTGACCTCTGAAGGACCCATTTTTGCAGTGGACTTGAAGAATCTGTCTAGAAATGACCCTTCAACTGAAAACAATAAGCAAATAGGTGTGAATGAAAACCTTGATGTGACAGATTCAAAAGGGACATTAACTATTGCTGAAATTATTCGAAGATACACAACAGCAATTGTAAGCATGCTTGAAAGAAGTAGAATCTAAACTTCAGCTGAAACAACTCTAACAAATGCAATCCTATCCCGGCCTTTTTAACTTCTTCGACCTCATTTTTAAACCAAGTTCAGTGATTATTACTGAACCATTTCTATCTTTTTTCCTTTCTGTACATAAAAGTTTATATCTCTGTATTGCCTGATTCTTTCACCATTTCTCCAGCCCATTTGGACCCTTTCCGCTCAATAAACCAAAATCCTACCATCAGTCATTATTAATATTAAAATCTCAACAAATGGAAAATTTTCCATGCAAGCAGCTACTAAAGAGATGGAATCATCTTCAGCATTATATGCATTCTCAACTTAATAAAAAATTAATCTAAATTATCAGAACACTTACCAAGTTTTATCTCAGAAGTGACATTCCCAACAGCATGAAGAAGCCCTATGGTTCCACAGGCATTGCCTACAGTTTGCTTCATAAAGTAAACTCCTCCACTAAGCTCCTGTAGTCGACTATCATGAATATTGAATAGTTGCAATTTAAATTCATAAAATGAAGTCGAAAAGGACCAATTGTTCAACCCAATGAAATCCAATCCAATTATTGAGTCGTGTTATGTGAAAAATTACTAGAAAACCTTAAATACGCATATAATATACTACAAGTTAGCTTCATCATAATTGACATAAAAGTCATCTTCTACTATCAATGCACACCAAGGGTAATCAAATGCATACCACGGGTACTAAAAAATTTATGAATAACCCAATGAGATAAAATAATAAATTGAAAGTCATTTTAGTTGAGAAAACCAATGTTTCCAAAACTATGAGAGATCCCAAATCCTGTAACGTCAGTGATAAGCTGGAGAATATTTGGCTTCTTGGTTGCTGAAATACATTCTCAGAATTGCACATTCATAGCATGCAAAAACAGGCAACAACGAGTGTGTCCGCAAGCGCACACTTCGAAAAATTCATTGTTATGATCAAGTAAATACACTTTGGATAGAGTTTCAACAACTATGCTCAACTGAATTTATTTTATTCTATTTGACATTCTATTAGTATAGAGCCACATTGGCACAACACAAACATAATAACAAAAAATAAAAAGAAACGGTTGAGGTAGAAATCTAGTCATTGTAGGAGAATATAGTGAAAAGAAAGCCAAAAGTTGATGTATGGTACTTTTTGTCCCTGTAGTTTTGACTTTTGAGTGTAGGCCCTGTTTGTTGAGCATCATCTCTTCATTTTTAGACAAAATCCAACCATTGCAAATCAAATCAAGCCACCATTTTTGACTATTTCTCTCACAACTGGGACCCACGCATAGCCCCTAACGGTCATGTTTTTTCTACTCAGCTGAAAATAATGCACCCCAAACAGAGGCATAATGCTATTTTTAATTAAAAGTAAGCATTCACGTGGAAAAAGATTATGAACAAGTTGCAAAAACCATTTATGAAGAGCTAAATGTTGTACATATAAACATCATAAAATCATAATCGAAAATAATTAATAAACATAAGATCAGGTACATAACCTAGATTTGGTAGATGACAAGAAAATAAGTCATATGGTCATCATTGGAAGACTGAAGTCTCAAATGTAGGAGCATGCAAACCTCATCCAAAATCTGAAAATATATTTAGGACTTTTTTGATCCCCATTTTTTTAAAACTCATTTTCAATCACATATTCTCCCAATAATTTTAACTCCACATTCTCCAAAAAAATCACCTTTTCACCGAATATATTTTCAAAATATCTCTGCCAGACAAGGGCTTAGTTTACTCAGAGCAAGCTTCCCAAAGGCCTTATACTAAATGTAGGTAATTCTCTGCCTCGACTGATCTACGTACATTATTGAAGCTTACTACACTGATGGGATTGTTGATTGTAGATCAAACTCATGGACGATTGCTCGCTTAGTCCAGCTCGAAACAAAGGAAACGAGAGAATGACCCAGGTAGTCTCTTCCCCGCCTTTGAGACTTAGGCTAAGGAATAGAGCATGGGGGAGGACACCACTGGAGGTAAAATTGGAACCAATTTTGAAATGGATTTGAGATTAAGATTTGAAAATGAAAGGAGGGGAAATGCATTTGGATTCTACTTGTGAGGTTTGATATACAAGTAAAGAATGGAATAGGTTAGTTACTCTTTTCACCCTTAGGTTGTGTTTGGTACATCGTATTAGATCGTATAAATAATTTAGTATAGAACTAAAATAGATAATAGTAAGTAGATGGTATTATGGTGGATTAAGGTAGATAATATTCTCTAGTCAAAATTGTCAACCACACTGGATATAAGATAACTAGTATAAAATGACATTTTTTTAACTAAAAGATCAAATATTATTATCCCGGTAATTTGCGGTAATACCATTCATCTAGTACTGTCTACTCTAATACTGTAGTAATACAATGTCTCCGCAATTTAAAATTGAAAATAGATTAAACCAGATCATTTACTCTGGATTTTTGATAACTTGATATTTCCGGTCAGATCCTCCATATACTAATCCCATCTTACAAATCCATGCTTCTAGTCCTAGTATCAAATCCAAAACCCATCAAATCGCATGATTCCAAGCGCAAATTCTTCCTATGAGCATCTATAAAATAGAAATATAAATGTATCGTCCAAATGGTAACATTAAATACAATAATTAAGTCAAACTCACCTTTATTTCACTATCTTGTTTTCTCCTCTCTTCTTCGCTCTGTAAAAAAAGAAAAAACTGGAATCGTTATTTCAACACAAATACACTGTAAACATTGTAGTGCCGAAAGCAATCCCCCTAAGTGATACAAAATTAAGAATCGATTGATATAGAAAATTACATTGATGAGCATGTTTGGCTAAGCTTAGAGAAAATTATTTTCAGTTCCAAACATGTTTTCGACAACTTAGTCCTTTTCCTATTTTTCAGTAAAATAAGTCATTTATTTTTTACTTATTTCTAAGTTTAATCGATTAAAGGATTATATACTTTAGAAGTTAGAACTAACGCATTTAGTTTTAAGTCCAAACCTTTTAAACTCAGCCAAACAACTCTTTCACAAATTACCTGTGACGTTATAGGGTAGAGAAAAAGGACGGCGAGTACTGGCTTTGGAACCATTTCTAGAAGTTCTTCGTCCAATCCGTAAACATCACAGCACTCTGCCTCATCCGGTGGAACGCCGAGTCCCCAGAGAAACTGCAAATGAAGTTTCCTCGGATTGTTAATAAATTTATATATATGAAAAAGGAAATTCGATGGGAAATTGGATCAAACCTGGTTCATAACATCGGGATTAGCTTCAAGAGGAAGCCATCTCTTAGCAGATGGGCTTTCCGCCATTTTTTTTCTCTCTTTTTCTTGCGGTCTCTCTTTTGGAATATTTGTTCTGGAAGGGCATTTGGGTGGGAATATTTAGCTCGTGCTTGGCCAATTTTTGGCTCAATCGAATATTTTTTAATAACTAGTTTATGCCGGTGCATTTATTTTAAAGATAATGTTAGCGTGTTAAATATATAAATTTATGTTAAATTTTCGTGAATTACATTTTGA
>CAIGRQ010268921.1:0-11577 GCA_903798375.1 Fraxinus sp. D2006-0159 | reverse complement strand
GAAAAGTCAAAAATTATAGACTGCTGATGGATGCGTGACACCTGTCAATTATGTAAATGATTATATACTTGTAGCATGGTCCTTTATATAATGGTGAGAAAACTAATTTCTTGTTATTCATCCTTGGAATTTGAAATAGAGATTGTGTTGTAGTGTGTGCTAGACAATCTTTGCATATGTGATGTTCCCTACTCAAGTAAGGAATGTACCATGTCAATCTAATTGCCTTCTAGACTAGACTGGTATTTCCAAGTCGGGCATTTTTAGCCCCTTTTAAGTCACTTAGTGCGTGATATTATATATGGTCAACTCGATGAAGTCAACGTTGATCTCTTTTGCTATGTTTGGTAATTTTTGAATTGCCACGACAATGTTAAGTACAATAAACCTAATCTAAATATTTTTGAAATTGAGTAAAAAATGTTTACTTATTTAAATTTAAGTAAAAGTCTAATAATTAGTAGATATTCACAAAAATAAACTAAAGATAAAACAAAAACAGGCATGTTAGCTATTTTTTTTTATATATAATACAAGAGAAAACAGATAGACAAATCTATACAAAGCACACAAGAAGAAAACCTACACTCCCTCTCCCTCTCACACTCACACACAATTCTCCGCATCATTATTCCGGCATATTCTCCGGCGAATTCGTAAAACCAGTAAAACAATGAAAATGATTAGAGATGAATGAGCTACCGGTGATCGCATATTCACTATGTCGATCTCCTACTCCGACTGCCTCTCCGACCTTCTCTGCGGTGAGGACTCCAATAGTATCTTCGGAGAAGTTTCGAAAGAATGCTCATCGGACCTGGATTCTCAGTCGCCGGACATCGAGGAATCCATCGCCAGTCTTATTGAAGACGAGCGAGATTTCGTCGAGGACTTTCATTCAACTACTCAATACCTCGATGCATCTACTAGAGCAGAATATGTTGCATGGATTATCAAGGTATTTCTGTTATTTTTCTACATTGAGCAAGTTGCTCACTAACGAGTCGATTATAAAAATTAATATCACCGACAACGATTTTAATACATAGAAATATCAACGTTTCTCCATGGAACAATCGCAGAGGCGCAATTTAGCACGGCCAAAGGTGCTAGTATGCGCCGAGGGCTAAATCAACGCTTCTATCATGGTCAGATAGAATCGTGAACATTTTTTTCGGCGCACTTTGTACTGGAGAGAGAAAGAGAGGACTGAAATTTTGTTTTGCGTGTGCAGGTACAAAAATACTATGCCTTCCAGCCGTTAACGGCGTATCTCTCCGTCAACTACTTTGATCGTTTCCTCCACTCTCATCGCTTGCCGGTAAAACTTCCGTTACTGTCAAATACTCTCTTTTTCATTATAATTATTATTCTTTGATTCTTATGCTTAATTAATTATATTTACATTGACTTTTCAGGCCACTGAAAAGGACTTCACCATAAAAATCTAGTCTCTAGATTACTTGTATCCTAGCAAGTACTGTGAAAGTGTAAAGCTGTCTACATTAATTTAATCTAGCAAGATTAATTAATTAATCATTTTATATGCGCTTGTTCGATCGTGCTTAAAATTCAATTAAAGTTGAAAATATAATTGTTATTGGGTCTCATTCGTCTAATAAAAATCAATAATAAAGATTAATTTTTCAATTTTAATCCGATTTTAATCTCTACCGAACATGTCCAAAGTATAAACTTTATTATTTATGCTTTTCTTTTTTGATTTTGGGTAGGTACATGTTATTGTCTACCCTTTTAAATGGACATTATAAAATGTAATTTGTTGGTACTATTGAGTAAAAAGACACAAATAATGTACATGTAATAAAAGGTGTTCCCTTATACGAAAGGTAAGAGGCTTGAGCCTCGTGTCCATTATCTAGCTTTACTTAATTAATTATTAAACTAAAATATGGTTATGGGGAAATAAATTATTGAGATAATAAAATTAACAATTTTCATAATGCTATATGGTTCTACAAATAATTATATACGTGAATGATGACGATAAGATTCCCATTTGATTTTAAGCATGTTATTGTAATATGTAAGACTGTCCATTTGTCTCCTTTCAATCTGCTAACAACCTAGAAATGCAAAACCCAGTTCAATTATTTACCTAATCATTATTAGTGCAGTTTATTATACAGTCCAGTTTGATTTAACCTGCGTGCCAAATATGCACTTTGGAATATTTGCAGAAAATGAATGGATGGCCATTGCAACTGTTGTCCGTTGCATGCTTGTCATTAGCTGCCAAAATGGAGGAACCTCTGGTTCCTCCTCTATTGAATCTTCAGGTAATTTTCTCATGCAATGCAGATTTCAAGAAAAACTTAATTATTTGAAATCATGGTCATTGATCAAATTTTCGTTTATTAGGTTGAAGGTGCAAAATTTATTTTTGAACCAAGAAATATCCAAAGAATGGAGCTGCTTGTGCTGCGTGTATTAGATTGGAGGCTAAGTACCATTTCTCCATTTAACTATCTCAATTTTTTCGCAAACAAGATTGACGCCACTGGAACTCATACTACGTTCATTACATCAAGGGCCATTGAGATTATTCTGTCAAATATTCAAGGTATCTTGAAGTTGCCACTTTTTTTTCACTCTTGACCTGTATCATATATATGTAATATTAAAGGTAGAGATTAATGAAGATATCTTGTTTATGGGAATAGAGGCCAGCTTCCTTGATTACAGACCATCATGCATAGCTGCTGCAACAATACTTTGTGCAGCAAATGATCTGCCAAATTTCTCTTTTATAACTGCTCAACATGCTGACTCATGGTGTGGTGGACTTCACATAGTAAGAAATTAATACAATCTCTCTCTTTGTTGTGCATATGTTTAACACAGTGCATTAACCGACCAATTTCTTTGGCAGGACAAGATCAACGGTTGCTATCGATTGATGAGGCAGATTGTTATGAATAATAGGCCAAGGAAACCACCAAAAGTGCTATCCCATCTTCGGGTCATGCCTCGGACAAGTATGTCAAGTGACTCATCATTCTCATCTTCATTTTCTTACAAAAGGAGAAAATTAAATAATGGCTTGTGGATGGATGATAAAGGAAGCTCTGATTAAAACAAGATGGTGCTCCAAGTTTGGGTAAAGTAAAATCCTCAATATTTTTTTGGAGGGTTGCGAGGTAAAATTGACATGAATTATACAGAGAAGTTATATACATATATAATGTATGTACAAGAAGAGTTTGGACAGTTTGCTAGATTTCCTTATATAACTTTTTTAAGTGGGCATTGCCATTCATTCATGATGGCTATGCAGATTCCTAAGGGAAGGAATTTGGTACATATAATTTTGGTGAAATAAGAGATTGCTTATTATTAGAGTGATGGAGTACACTATTGAAGTGAGGAGTGATTGAATTCAAGGGCAGCATTGATGATTGAATGAAATGAAGGAATTGTGGGACCATAGGGGTTTTGATTAATCAATGGAGTTTGGAAAATAAAATAAAAAAAATAAAGATTCATGGGATCATACAAGTCAATTTCCTTATCTTGGCTGCCATCATTGCTTCAGCTGCCCTATTATTCAAGAAAAGGGTACAGAGTAAATAAAAAGAAAAAGGAGAATAAGATTGGCTCCAGCCTCCATGTAATTAGACTTCTATTCAAGTTTTTGAGTGGTGTGTACGCGCTTTCAATGTGTGAAACGCGTTTGCAAAATGTTTGCTTTTTCTTTGGCGGGAAAAGCTCTTTCCTTTTTGAGTGTTGTACGTGCGTGCAATGGATGCAGGCTGTATTGCTTTTTTTATTTTGATTTATTTTTTTCCCAAAAGAAAGGGAAAAATGTTTGTTTCTTTTCTCGATGGGCTAAGATTAGCCTAACCATAGAAAGGTCTTTGGGGCCTTTTTTTTTGTTCTTTACGAGTGTTGTAATTAAATTATTGAAATCAAACATATAATTTATACTTTTCCTCTTTTCATTGCTCCCTTCCTTCCTCCCATGTGAATGACAATGAAGAATTTGTACCTTTGCCATTTGTTTTATTGCAACTTTCAAAAAAAAGTTGGAATTTTGTGAAGCAGGGCAGGGACTGATGGGTTTTATGCAGATGAAGGGACTAGGAATTGGTCCCTCAAGCAATAAAAGACTGATTCAAATCAATGAATATGATCCTCAGGTTTTTGATTTTAGACAGTGTTTCTGCTCACCTCTATCTAACCTTCCATCAGTAGACTTGGGACCATGTCCAGGCATGAGAGTCACCCTTCCTACAACTGCACCGACTCACTGTTGCAGTGACACATTATGTTTGATAAGCAGTATTGAAGTGTACAATGACAAACATACGATATATGCTACCAAACATACGATATATGTTACATTGGTTTGTATTTGAAAACCAACGTTTGATGGAAATTGAGAAGTTCTATTGGTGACTCCCCAAGCAATCCCCCTAAACCTATTGCCCTGCAGTCGATATCTAGTCCGCGTACATCAACCAGGTCACTGAATATATCTCATCTCCTATTGGGCATTTTTGTTATTCTATCTGCACCAGACGTAAAGTATCAAGCTTTTAGCATGTCAATAGATTGATGCCACGAATAACACTTTTATTTTTCATTTTCAAGCCTATAAATAGGCAAGTCAAAGCAACTATAGTTCTTTACCAGACTCCCACACAAGGTATTTTTGATTTTCATTTAATTAAAAATATGAATAAAACTACTTGTACATATAGAATGAAGTGGCGGGAATTTACCTTCCTAATGTAATGTGAAAGTGCTTCTCATGTCAACATTTTGTAAAGGAAGGTGTAAACAAAACTGTACAAATATCAAGCTCCTAAAAACATTGCCAATACAATTGGCCGTTTAATGTGGTTTGTGAAAAGTAATCTTGGATGACATTTTAACCCGTACTTAAAATTCATCCTTAAAAAGCACCAAACAGAATAATGTTACTTGTATATAGGGAGTTACATAATTGTTTACATATAGATGGAGAGTCAAAAAGAAAATTGAGAGGTATTTTTTTTTTTTTTAAATTTGGTTGAAAAAATTCTGATCCAATCGTGTTTCATCACATTACGTATATGTAAAACATTATATAAATTATGTACATAAATCACAACTGGTACCAAATATAAGAAAGAAAATACCAGAATACAAAATTATTTTTTAAATATTAATTGCCCATTAAACAGCTGTTCTAATGGACCAGGCTAAGGAATTGTAACGAGGATGGGTATTGTTTCAAGTTCTAAACATTACCTTCTTGGAATGGCATCTACAATTCAGCTTTCCAGCCACGAGAAAACACGAGATCCAGCTTTCGATTTTACACATTTATACATATTTTTTATTTTTATTTTTATTTTTTTATAACCGTGGATGTCCGGCCTATCTTGCGCGCACCTTTACTAATTCCACGGGACCCTGAAATTTACAGCCGGTACTTACCTTAGTGGCCTGAGAGGAACATTTATACATATATATGTTCGTAATGTATACCCGCTTTTTTGTAAAAGTTGTGCATACTAGGTCGTCTATGAATTTGGGTTATGTAATGTCATTCATCATTAATTGTGATCATTATTCAAGGGTTCACTACTATCTAAACCAATTAAGAATAACATTATTTATTTGACATGTAGATCTTGTATGTGGATAAATCATCACACCTATAGTCCAACCAATTATGAGAGGGTCAATAGTTTTTTCCTGGCGCAACTGGATATCATGAATTTTAACTATAAATCTCGTCTATGGAGTAAATCATTTGCTCCTTTTATCGGATCAATTGGGAGAGAATGGAATGATTTTTCCTTCATGAGAATCAAATTGAGTGATGAAAAAGAACTTTTACACTGTCAAATATAAGCATGTAACAAGCATAATATCTTATCTAAGTAAAATATAATTTGTTTAAAACAGAAGAAATTTAAGTAAACATGTCCAAATGAGCTGTCACGACCATTTGACTGATGAATCTGGTCACAATTTAGGTAATCGACATTGGTAAAGACAGAGTCAAGTTTAAATTGTATCCCTTTATTTGGCTGGTTCCACACTTCTACTATGTTGTTCACACAATCCAATATTTGGGAATACTAAACATATTTAAATATTATGGATCCTATAATATAAATAATTAAGGGTTATTATTATTATTATTATTATTATTTTGAGTAGGAATCCGCAGCCGCTACCCGTGAGTACGCATCGAGTAAATCTCGCTTCAATTCACTAATATTGGATTGTGTGTTAAATATATGAAAAGATATGAGATCCATGAGCCTTCTATCTTCACACGACATTGCTCCGCCTAACTTTCACTCATTATGAAAAAATTTCTACTACTATCACCCAAGGAGTCCGAACGATGTCTCAGTTCAATATAACTATGTTAAAATCTTTTGTGATTGCTTTCATAACATGTGTTCATGCAATTAGTATGAATAAGATTATCTAGTAGAGTGAGAAATTATAAAACTGAAATATATCATTAATTTTGTTTCATTGTTTGTCTCGTTATCCTTTTATAGTTAATTAAATTTCTTAAGTCATCATTCAAAATTAAAAGATTATCCTCCACACTGAAAAGTTTTGATTAAACAAAATTATGGGTTTGCTAGGTGATTAACAACCAAAAACAATTAATAAAAAAGCAGACCCCCACCCTATAATTAGGATAAGAACAAAGATCAAATAATAAAACACGAGCTAATCAATAGGACAAAGAGTGGAGGCAATAAAACCAACCATGGAAAATTAGACCAAATGACTTTGGTAAGAAATGACAAATATGGCCATTATACATATATGAAGTAGTATATTTTATTTAGGGGTATTCGAGTCACATTATTTTGAAAGAATGAAAATGAAAATTTTTATGCGTACCAAACAGAGGCTTAATCATGTACTATATATATATATATATATTTTATTATTATTTTATTATTATTTTTTTAAAATGTGGACCCTTGAAAAAACTTGTAATAAGGTAGTTGTATACTAAAAAAATGAATTGATATGACGTTATAGAAGGCTCATATTGAATGTAAATAATTAATAAAATTGATTAACCTTTTTGAATTTTGTCTCCAATAGGTTCCCACTGAGATGCCTTTTTATTAGTGCCACAAGAAAAGTTTGATAGGTAGGAGGTAGTTGATAAATTAATGCACTACTTATAGTTCAATCATAATCATAATAGCTACATATTTTGGGGAAGTGGCTAAAAAGTTAAAAGAGAATGATGATGAATATTTCACGGTGTCAATGTGTCATATAAGTAGATTTTTTTTTTTTTTTAATGATGATTTCATTATGGAGATTCTTGAATTTCGTAAAAAGATTTGGGATTAGATTATGGTTAAGAGATCAACAATGACATGTAGGTTAAGTTAAAAACGAAAAAATATGTGGGGAGGAAAAAAAATCCCTTCAATTTCATACGACTCTCATGCTACGAAAATCTAGTTTTCTATGTGTCTATCGTGATTTGTTCGCTATGGAACAAGCATATTCACGATCATGTTCTTTTCCTATTTATAATGCTATTGCTGCTACAAGAACCTTTCCATCACGACAAGAATCACTGGTGGTCTGGGGGTTCTGGGAGGGTCTCATGATTAAAACTTTTGAGATTTTTTTTTTTTTTTTGTTGATAAAATCATGTTTAGTATCGATTGAAATCTAAATTTTAATATAAATCAAAATTAAAAATTAATTTTAATAACATATTTAATGGAATCTATAACTTTTCAACTTTTATCAAAATTTATTTAAAAATTAATTTTAATCCCCCATCAAACAAGGACAAAATTACAATAAAATTAATTTTTTTTCTCTCTTTTCTCTTGCTCTCTCCCTCACGTCTTTTTTAAAAATCTTAACTCTTCTAATTTTTTAAAATTTGTCTATAATTTCTCTACAAATTATCACATTGACTACAAATCTTCACTTTCCAATCAAATTTTCAACGAATTAATTAAAACCTAAATTTGCCTTTTCTTTTATTACATTGTGTATATATAATGTGTATGAACTGATTTTATCCAATTTGACTTATATTTAACGAATTGTATTTATTTGATTGATTATCAGTTATTAATATTGATTATATGTTTTTCCTTTCGATTACTTGAATTTATTGTTTGTATGAATATACTATAAATTTTTTTAACGTAAATATATATTTTCTTATGATGAGTAAAATATTAATAAAATGATTGTTTGAAATCAAATGAATGAAAATGATGAGCAAAATATCAATGAAGAAATGGTTTTTAAATGTAAATCTACATTTTCTTGGATCGAGTATGAGTTATTCAAAGATCAATAATGAAGTATTCGATTTGTGTAGGGTTTGATTGTGCCCGTAACTCAAAATGTGTTATTGTTGCATAAAAATCTTAGTTTAAACTAAGAGCATGTTTGGTAGAGTTCAAAAAGTCGATTAAAATTGAAAATATAACTGTCATTGGGTCTCACTCGTTTAATAAAAGTCAACAATAACGATTAATTTTTTAATTTTAATCCGATTTTAATATCTACCAAACACACTCTAAATAAACGCCCACCCCCACCCCTGAAACACGCACACACCAAAAAGAGAAAAGAGAAAAAAGAAAAAAAAATTGTTATATTTAAATTTTTAAAGTGATAGAACTGGAAAGAATTTTAGGACATATATATGATCTTTATATATATTCAAACTTTGATCTCATCAGAAAATGCACTTTAAAGGGAATCAAACTGTAAACTAAATAAACATCCACCCCCACCCCTGAAACATACACACACCAAAAAGAGAAGAGAAAAGAGAAAAATATTGTTATATATAAAGTGACAAAACTAGAAAGAATTTTAGGACATATATATGATCTTTATATATATATTCTACCTTTGATCTCATCAAAAAAATGCACTTTAAAGGGAATCCTATGTACTGCCCTCTAAAAGCCAAAAATTCTTTTATGTCTCCCTGTGTGAAATTAATGTGGTGGCTGGAGGGGTATGGAAGAGCGTTGTTCTGTCACTGTTTATTTACTTTTTCTTTTTTTTTTTTTAACAAGACTTTTTTAACTTTTATTTGGTCATGAAAAAGATACATGCATTGCCCCTTGATATCAGCTTTTTAACCTTATTATTTTTTGTATTGAACACGTTTGTGGGTTCCTAGAAAAGATTATAAAGTTGTAATGACTTGAATGCTAGTGGCCTGAGAACTGAGATTTTATGCTGAATGCAAGATGCCATCACTTTCACACAGCCTTTTATTGATTTACGTTGCTTATTCTATGTAACAAATTAACGCTAAAAGTTACTTCTATGTGTGTTTGAACCACATTATTTTGGAAGAATGTATTATGGAATAGTAGATTGATGGAGAATGTGTGGTTGAAAAAGAATGAAAAGTTACTGATGCGATGAATAATATTATTTTATTGAATAATATGTGGTTGAAAATGAGTAGAAGAATGAAAATGAGAATTTTAATGTGTACCAAACATGAGCTTAATAAAACTTTTCTTAAGGGTGTGTTTGAGTTACATTATTTTGGAAAAATGTATTCTGGAATAGTAGATTGATGGAGAATGTGTGTTGAAAAAGAAAAAAAAATATTGATGTGATGAAAAATATTATTTTATTAAAGAATGTGCGGTTATTAAATTTTAAAAGCACTTTCTATACAAATAGTACTTTTAGAGAATGTTACATTAAACCAATTTTCCCTGTGTTTGTTTGAGTCTCATTATTTTGAAAGAATGTATTCTGAAATAGTAGATCGACAGAGAATGTGTAGTTAAAAAAAAAGAAAAAGTTATTGATGTGATGAAAAATATTATTTTATTGAAGAATGTATTGTTAAAAATGAGTAGAAAAATGAAAATGAAAATTTTAATATGTACTAAATAGGAGCAAAATAAGTCAAATATAATCTCAATTCCATGACTACTTGCTGTAAGAATACCTTATTCTACAATGTCGAACATGTTGTCAATCCTTTGTTTGTCACTCCATTTGATCATTAGTATGGTTATTTAATGAAGTTCATGGGGAAAGAAGGAAAAATCGTTGTCTCAATTATATATGTTTTCCGAAATATGTTTACATAAAAATTTTATCGTTCATGTATCTTTAGACTTAGAATTCATTGACTCGTTATTTGGAAATCGTACATAAATTCAATGTCGAGAAGTTTAAAAGTAGGATTTGTAAAACGATTACTCGAGCTTAGAATTGACTTCTTTTGGTGTATGGAACAATACAAAACAACAAACAAGACATCTTATACGCTCATTTTCTATTCTAATCAATATCGTTGGAGTCTAACATATTCAACATGGCATTCATCTTGTAAATTTCTTATATCATGAGAATGTATATATTAATTTCATATGAAAAAAAAATAAAACATGTGGATATTTAGTTGGTGAGAGGAGCCCAAATTTTTCACTTTCCAACTCATAATTTTCCTCTCGGATGCTAAACATTAAAAGGAGATGCTAAAGGGATGCTGTTCCTTTTTTTTTTTGCTTTCTGGTAGTGCCTTAACTACAGTGGAGACAAAAAAGTCATACATATAATCATCAATATATATATATACCCTCCGTGCTCATTGGATCCATTCATTTTCTATATTATTTTCTTGTCTTGATATGAAAAAAAGCAGATTTTTTTAATAAAGTTTTGGGCTGATTAGTAGCCAAAACTTAGCAGGTTGTAAGATTTTATGTGCTTAAGTAAAATGTCATTAAAAGCATACGATAAAAAGTTTTAACTTATTTTAGAAAATCACCAATGACATGTATTAAAACAAGCATGTTGGCTACTGCAATGAGCCAACTAGGATTTTCGAAGGTAAGGAGGATGTTGGACTAGCAGGCAAGCCCCTACATTTGGTAGAATTGCAAAGAGGGTTTCACAACACAAAATATAATGAACTTCGTGGGAAAATCTTAACTTTTAAAGTGTTTCGTGGAAGAGTATTGGAGGAAAACGTAGGAAGGCATTCTACAGTGTTCGGTGTTTCACATAGGATATTTTTAGGACCTATATATGCAGAATGTTGTAGCGACAATCATCTTATAATGTACCTTAGAATGGTATCCATTGCTAGGAAGTTTATCTAAACACTTTTCCACAGGATGATAGACTTCATTCTATATTAAAAGTCATACGGGATTAGAATCATTTTATGGACATTTTTTTTTAAATTCAAACTATATTTAGATTATTTTAATAGTATCCTTTTTAGTTTTGATTATATTCATTGAGACAATACATGTTTTCATTGCACCTGTTTATTTGACTCTTCGGGTCCGTTTAATTGGTAGGGTGGAAAATGGGTGGAAAGAAAATGAATCATAAGGAAAATATTGCCTAGAACTTGTTTTCAGGGAATTGTTAAATAAGTGTGTCTGATTGGTATAATTTTCCACCCGAAATTTTTTTAAGTTTTTGGATCTTTTTGTTTACGTTTGGCTCTATTTTACATGAAAATTGTCTATTAAAATGAATTTTTGTTTTACAATTGATTATGAATTTTGTTAACATTGTCAAAAGGTCAAACAAAAAAAAAAA
>CAIGRQ010268920.1:919-18179 GCA_903798375.1 Fraxinus sp. D2006-0159 | reverse complement strand
ACCTTAAAATGATTGGGCTTTAGAACGAAATACTAAGAAATCGTTAATTTAAAATCATTCGGAAATGAGTCGAAATAATTCAAATTCAATCGTAATGGCTAGACGAACGCGTCTTTTACTCTACGTTAGAGTTTAAGGTTTAACGACACGTTTTTCAAGAAAATAATTTTATAGTATTTAAAAGTTCCTGATCGCTACACTGGATTTACTAATCTTTTAAAAAGTGGAAATGTAATAAATAAGCTATAATTTATTTTTATGTTTTATAATAACATTTTAAATATTATTTTTCTATTATTAAATAACCTAAAAGTTCAAGAGTTGTGGCCCATGTTTTAAAAGACACCCAAACCGATCGACTTTAAAAGACACTCTAACCAGAACTTTCTGTCTGAATATTGTAAAAGCCGAAGAATTCTCGCCTTCCCATGTTAGACAATAAAATTCCTTCCCTCCTACCTCTGATTTCTTATCCTTTAATTTTTAATAATAATAATAACAATATTTATAAATCTCTGATTTTGTTTTCGTGTAATTATATTACCACCACCAAATTTATTAAGTACACCACATTATATTCACATTTCACACCACAATTAAAACATGATTTTAATAAATACATCACAACAAATTTACAATTATATACATAATTTAAAAATAATAATAAAAATGAAGAATTCTAAGTTTTAACAAATACATTACAAGTAAACTTCATCTTTTTTTTTTTTTTTTTTTTTTTCCTTCCAGACATTTCTTTTCACTGTGTACTTTTTATGTTGTATGCATCTATGACTACATGGACTCAACAAGAAAGAAGTAGAAAATATTACCAATTTCTTCTCATCCACATTATCAAGAAATATGGGTAATCTTTTCTTCTCATCCACGCTATTTTTTCTTAATTATTTTTTAAAAAGAGGAAGATAAAGAAGAAAAAAAAACTTGATTTCAAAGAAATGGATCGGTGAACTTATTTTCTAATTTCAAAGGGGTCAATAAAATGGTTTGAAACTTATTAAAAGAAGATGAGCTAAATTACAATAGACATGGAGAGATGCATATTTGCAGTCTTTATTTTGTAAATTTCTAGAATCTCTAAACTTTAAATGATGGAATTTAAAGTTGTGCTCGCCTTTCTCGTTACAAATTATTATATATTTGGTTTTAAATTTGTGTATTTAATCATTTTGATGAGTGAAGATTTCAGTAACATAAAAGGCCGTGCGATGGAGGATTATACTCTCAAAATTCAAGAATCTTAACTGAAGAAGAAAATAATAGTTCTTTTAAAGAATTACAATTTTGCAATTATAAGATAACGAATTGAAAAAATATATATATAAAGAATGATTAAACAAACTGATGAATTCTTACATGTGGTATCATGGTATAAAACTCGTAAGAATGATTAAACAAATTGATGAATTCTTACATGTGGTATCACGGCACAAGACTCGTAATTATAGAGAAGAAGAAGAAATTATGTTTAGGTTTGTGGTGTAATTATAATGTGATGTGATTAATTAAAAGTATATTAACCATAATTATATAATTATACTTAAGGCTATTTAAGTAAATAAAAAAAAAATTAAAAAATATGGTGTACTTAATAAATTTTGTGGTGGTATATAATTACCCTTTTACTAAACCTTTCCTCGCAGCGACAAAAGGGTTAATATCACAGAGCTCACTCAACTTCAGATAAAGTCTCAATTTGGTCACCCCACTCTATAATATTTCAATCATACCACCAGTCTTCATAATTATTTCAACTAAGGCCACTCTATCACATATTGTTACTAAAACTAATGAGCCTTGCTTGCATAGATGTTAAAACCTTAAACGATATTGTTGTGGATGAATTTGCTTAAAAGTCGATACACTCACGATTTCAGTATAAAAGTAAAAAAAAAAAACACGATTCACACACTGATTATCAAATTTAAAATTGGGTTTGACTTTCTGAGTAAGTGATTACTTGCTTTTAAATTGAAACTGTATACGCCGATTGCACAAATTCATCCATGTCAACATTCATTATGTATTGACAACTATACATTTGAGTTCACCAATTTTAATGATTGTATATGATAACAAGGTTGGTTAGTTTGGGTATCTTGAAAATTGAACCAAACTGATTTTCATTGAAAAATATAAAATTGAAGCCATTGGTTTTTATAGGAAAAAAGACCAACCAGAATTGACTGATTCTGATCTAGATCGATACAGATCTTTTATGTTTTTTTTAAAAAAAAAAACTAGTTAGAATAATAATCAGATCAGAATCATCCAATTATTAGACCAGAAGTCTGATCAATTTTAATTAGACGAGTCCAATTCTTGTCCGAGTTGGGTGGTTCTGAGTAAAAAATGTCTATCATGTGACATAGTGGCCTAAATTGAAATAATGGCAAAGTTTAGTGATTCCACTGAAACATTACATCTCTCTCTAATTTCTCTCTCTCTGGAATAAAAGCCCTGAAATCTCGCTCTCCAAAATTTACTGCTAGAGCTCAGAATATTTTCTTCAATTGTCTTTATTTTATTGCCTCCGTTAACACACAATCTACACACATATATATTTATATTTTTACTCGTGTTCAACTATTTATTCTCGTATATATCGCAATCTGTGCTTTCCGGGTGATAATCGTTTGACGGCGATTTGATTTGATTGCGATTTTGCTTAGTTCAATTAAAGCTTAACTCGATTCCTGAAGGTTGTAGTTGAAACCTATGAGTGTTGAAAAACTTAGGGTTACCCGGATGTGGATTAGTATTATTTATCTTATTATTGTATAAATGCTTTTGGAAGGGGATCTAGGGTTTGTCTACAGAGTGGTGGCTGCGGCTCTGGTGGTTCTGTTTGCCCCCGTGGGCTGGCTGGTGGTCCGCCGGAAATGGAGGCACAAAGCGGACAGGAAGGAGGAGATCAGGAGACTTCTGGCCTTGGCCTCCGATGAGGCAGCTAGAGCTGAATTTGAGGCTGCCGCTGGCTACAGCTATGTTTATAGCCATGACCCTCCCGTGATGGCCGAGCCTGAGGAGGACACAGCGGTTTCTGTGTCAGGATCATCGCCCTTGCGGCAATCTCAGTATCAGTGTGAGGTGTGCTTTTCTCCAACTACAACGCGCTGCAAGCAGTGTAAATCTGTTCATTACTGGTATGTTTCAATTTTTCTTTAGTCCTTTATCTTTGGATTCGGTTACTTTTTTATGCATACATTTTGCTTGCCTGTCATGCTTTATTGTGTAGGTTAAAAACATTTGTTATGCACTTTTTGTCATAGTTTCTTGGAGATTTTTTGGTACATTGTTTGTATAGAATTTTTCGTATTGGATGTAATGTTGGAATGAAGTTTGATCTAGGGCGCCTAGCAATATTAGGCACTGGGATGGATCGTCAAAAAGTTGTTGGTACATAAAATTTGTTGATGGCTCTCTACTCGGGTTTTTTTTTTTAATAATTATAAGCTAATGTCTTCCAAATGTAATTCTTGGATAAAAGAGAGGGGGAGGGAAAGGGAATGACAATTAAATAGTTGCCACAAATGGAGGTGATTCTATTTGTTTATCATTATAACTGCAGTTAGATAAAGATTCACCAAGTATTTCTTCACTTTGTCCCCGTTTATTGCTGAATGTGCTGCCACTCACTAGTTCCAATCTAATCAATGTGCACGGTAATAAAATGCATAAATTTAGGTGCATGCTTCAATATAAGGGAGTCACATCCTTGAAAAGGAAATGATTGGTTGTATGGAACTATTTTATTTATTTATTTTTTTTAAAAATCTAACTCAGTTTTAATCCTATCCTCTGTTTAGAACTAATATTTTCTATTCTGCAAAAGTGGTACAAAATTATGCTCGTAATAAACTATAAACCGTTGAATATCAATAATAAAATAATTTATCAAGATTAAGGCCCCGTTTGAGCCACCTTTTTCTAGAATGAGAATGAAAACTATAGCCGTTATTGCGGTCACACAAGAGATAGAAATTCAAAATTGATGGTTTGATGTGATGGATAACGGTATATTTTTCATTTTTAGGGATGAAAAAGGTGGCTCAAACGAGGGCTAAGAGTCTACTTTATAAACAAGCTTAAAATATATCAATAAAGTGGCAAATATTCTTCAAATTTGTGAGCACATAACAAAGTTGTAATCTACTATTAGAAGTAGAAAAAGCCTAAATTCTTCACCATCACTAGTAATTAGATCTTCAAGAGAACCATCAACATATTTCATTCCTTATCATCCTCTTTATCACAATAAATTTCTTCTCATTCTTTTTCCTTGTCATCCACTTGCAATGTTTCCTTTCTGGGCCTCTAGGACAGACAAAGATAGAGATGAGAGAAGTGTAAAACAAGAGGCGAAGCTATGTGTCATTGGTTTCATGCTGTTGGAAAACTTGCAACTTCACTTTGCATCAGTTGTATGAGGCTATGGCTCACTTGCTTGACTTTTCTCGTGTCTTTCTCAATTTTCTTTCAATTTTTCAAGGTTGAATTGTGTTTTAGATACCCTAGGAATCCTTTAAGGTGTACCAGGCTATAAAAAAGTAGCCCCAATTCCAAAAGCTGAGGTCGGTGATTAAAAGCCTAGAAAGGTGTCTTCAAATGAGCGGACGCCTAAGTAGACATGAGGCTTCTTCCTAAAGGTGTACGCCTCAATAAGTCGAGGCATAATGAGCCTTGGACCTTTTCAGAAAAATGGTTGGAATGGAGCATAATTATAGGACAAGAAGAAGAGGGAGTTGGATGGGAATATAATTCAGATCTTTGCCCCCCTCTTCCGAAGAAAAGCTATTTATTTTCTTGTCTTTTTCTTCTGTTATTTAAATAACATTATGGAAGTTTCTATGTAATATTCAATTGCTTTATATTTGTCTAAAATCTCGCTTTCGCTCTCCAAGAAGCTGTCTCCCCTTTTTCTTTGTTACTTAAAAAAATCCTTTTCTTTCCTTTCTCTGCTATTATCTGAGTTCACAATAAAAAAAAAGTTCTTCTGTCATTCTTCCCTTCTTGTCAAGCTTCAAAGTTGTGAGGAGATCTTCTCGTCAGAAAAGTAAATTTAGTATTTCCATGTTTACCCCTTACATATAGGAGGTTCAGACCGATTCTTTCATGGTTTGGATTTTTTGAATTATCTTGTTCTGTTCTCCTAGAAACAAATGGTGCCTTTGGATAAGCCGGTTCTTCTTGTGGTGTTTGTTCTAGTTCTCATTTCAATAGGAAGGAGGTTCAGGTAATATAAAATTATAGTGGGAAGAGCGATACCCCATACCGCGTGAAGGGAATATGTAGCTTTCCAGATATGAGCATATTTGTAATGACATCCATAATTTCTTTCTCTATTGGTTTTAGGAATTATGGATGAGCAAGTTCATACACCAAATTTTACCAACAGTTTCTTTTCATAATTTTTATTGAGAGATTATATCTTCATTTTTTTAAAGCAAATTTCGCTGCACTCTACTGTGATTTCTGGAACTTGCTGAACTTCCTATTAATGGTTAAAACATAGTCTACTAGCCATTTTAGTTTTTGAAGTCTACCAGTGTAGTCCTCAACATCAAATCAACTTGACAACATTAAAAAGAGTCTACGTTTCATGGTATAATAAGATATAACTTCCATATGCTATGGAAAATTAGCTAATAAACACTTCTAGTTTGTAGTGTTTTGTTATATAACCCGCCTAATAGTGTAAAGTGTCAACCTAAAGCCATTGACTTGTGGGGGTCATTGACAGTTTTCGACGTAAAGAGGGATATACTAAGCTACTTCTGTCCCCATAGGAATTTGGGACCAATGCGATTTCGGAAAACATAGGCGGTGAGACACAATTTTTGAGTGCATAGGAGTGAATCATGCGATTGACATTCACTTATTTCCACATTTGGTAACTAGTGATTCTGATATTTACGATGCTCGTATTGTTTTCTCGTGTCTCAAGGATAAAACATGTTGCACCTATAAACCTCAGATTGTTAATGTTTCAGCTCTGGAAAATGTCAAATAATCCATTGGCGACAAGGTCACAAGGATGAGTGCCGTCCATGTAATATCGCTCACCAGAACATGGGCGTGGGTATCCATTCTTGTCGTAAGGAGTTTAAGCAAGATGAGGTTGAAAGTAGTGGTAATGTTACCAGGAGTCAAGGAAAGAATCTTGCAAAACCAGTTGACTCATCTTTTGGAGAATCTACATTTATAAAACCCAGTCTTCGTGAGGTACCTAATGGGAAAGGCGGTACTCAAGTTGAGAATGTTGTTGATGAGAAACAAAAAGATGTAACTTTGATGTCTTCAGTTCACTCACTTCCTGATGAATATTCACCGTCCTCCGTTTTGGTGGAATTGTCTGTCGCTTCAGGTGGAAACTCAAATGACTCTTCTAGATATGATGGGAAGACTACCTGCGCTAACACGGAGAGAAGGAGACTCTCATTGGAGCAACCTATCATGTCTGATTTTACTGATGATGTTGCTAGAAATAAACCAAACCAGTTCAAGACTAGCTGTATTGATTCACATAATAGCAGTGAATCATCAACTTCATCGGGTTGGACTGGCACTGGCTTGGAAGAGCACTCACTTTCTGAACCTTCTACGCCCTCTTCTGGTTTTTGGGAGGGATCAATTGACGCACTTGATGAATGTGGTCATGTTAACATACCTGATTCTCTTCGTTCTGGAAGCTTTTCTACTGCAGTTAGAATTAATGTTCATACTGTGGAAGGACCAAGTTCTGATGCAAATAGAAATATGGCAGGTGATCGTCTTCCAGCTACATCAGTGTCCAAAAAGTTGACGGATGAAGCTCCAATATCGAAAGAAGCAAGTCCATATGGTCTGGAGTCTAGAATACAACCATTAATCAGTTCAAAAACATCTAATAGCAATGATTTTCAGAATATTTCCACTAAATGTACTTCAAAGTTCAGTGAAGCTAAGGGCTCATCTAATGCTTATTTTGTTCGTACAGCATCCAGCTCTGAAAAGAATTTGCCAAGTAGAGATATTACAAGAGATAGTGGTTTGCAATCGCCGACACCTGATATGTTAAATAGTAGGGTTGACAACACAAGCAGTATTTCACTGGCTCCGAAATTTCATGAAGTTGATTCTCTGACATCTAAAGTTGCTGGAGCTCATTTCTTTTCTGGCACCAAGAAGCTTACCGTTCCTAATGTGCAGTCCATGAAGATTAACTGCACTCATGGGTTTGATGCTTGTTCTTCAGAGTGTGGTTGTCATTCAGAAAATGCTAGGGTTGGCTTGAATAAATCAGCGAGGACTTTGGACCCACTCAGAGATTCTAAATTAATGTGGCATAGTTCGTTAGGCTCTCCAAGTGATGTTATGGGAAGATTCAAGGTCTGCATGAAGCTTGATTTGTTGTATTCATCCACAATTCCTACATATGAAGATATAGGGCATTGCTAAAGTGATCTTTTTTACAGGGGCTGTTTCCTTATGACCTCTTTGTGAAGCTTTACAATTGGAATAAGGTTGAATTACGTCCATGTGGACTCATAAATTGTGGAAACAGGTAACATGCCATACTTGTCCTCATTTTGGCAAAATATGAATGTATTTTAAAAGCTTCATGTTGTTTTTCCTCTTTGAAGTATGTGCTCGGCATAGTTCTATCAATACATATCCCATGTAACTCTCCCTTCTTCCCCCTAACGTACACATGGAATTTAATATAACATGCAACTTTTTGTTAATTAAATCTTTGGGTGTGTTTGAGCCCCATTTTTATGTAACATAGAGTTTGTTATAGTGTTTTCTTTTTTGGAGAATGTAGTTAAAAATTATGAGAAATTTTTTGGATTTATGTCTAAAATTATTTTATTGAGAAATGTGTGGTTGAAAATAAGTTTGAAGAAAAATGAGTTTTATAGAATGTGGCTCAAACTGAGGCTATATAAATCATGGCCACCTCTTTATGATACAAACTTGGAGCAGAAGACGAATATTTTTCTTTCACAGTTTATTGAAGTCTGAACTAGTATAATTGCCTATGATGTACCGACCGTCCGATACGGACACGTGTCGGATATGTCGACACGCGATTTTTAAAAAAAGTACAGACACGATACGTCATCGACACGTTGATTAAATTCTTAAAAATTCTTCATTTATATAGTATAAATTTAGTATAAAATTAGTTTTATACTTGTTTATTTTTCTTGTTGAAATATTTTTAATAACTTTGAATTAACAATATATATTATTTCTAATATAAAAAGAAAAATGATTTTGGTCTCATGTCCGACTATATAATATTTCTAACATAGAAAGAAAAATCATTATGGTAGAGTGTCCGAGAAGTGTCAGTATCGACTTGTGTCCAACACGTGTCGGACGTGGATACGCTACCCTAATTGAAGTGTCCGTGCTACTGAGATAATTGCCATTGTTTGAATACTGCATCACTAATTCTTGACATGATGATCAACTGGATATAATTACTTGTATGCAAGAATTTGTAACTACTATAATTTTCAAAATTTGACAATACTTAGAAGCATGAACATGTTGGCTGGGTCAACTGTCGGTGTTGGTGTCCAACATGTCTTGCACAGTGACGCATGCGGGCACACCAGTTGGTGCCTGTCTCCTCTTCTTTTTCTTTGTCCTTCATACACGCTGTGAACATGCAATCGGCATGATCATTTAAAGTATTTGCAAAGAAATTCTTCCAAACAAAATTTGGATTTAGGTAATTTCAACATCTACTACTTGGATCCAAGAAGTTAGTCAGCAATCTGTTCTCTGTCAGTGGTTCGTGCACAAAACAGATGAAATTTGATAGAGAGATCTGAGAAATGGCTAGGAAGTGGGGAAATGTGGGAAGATCTGGACGTGAAGACTTGAAGAGGGAAATGGGGAGAGAGAAGCAGTTGATGCCGAAAAGGGAGATGGAGAAATGGGTGCAGTATTGCATAGGGGAAATGTGAAAGGGAAGGAAGGGGCAAAGGAATTCCCTTTTCGTATCACATTTATTACTTTGGGAATAGAATTACAATTATCTCTGTTGCACGAACATTTCAACTACACATCGGATACCGACCATCTTTGGACGCTACCATGGTCATTTTTCATTTTTTATCAGAAATATTATATATTTTTAATTCAAAGTTATTATTAAATAGCAAATAAGTACTCATATTTAAAAGTTTTCAATAAGAAAAATTAATCACAAGTATAAAATCAAATTTATACTATAAATGAAGAATTTTAAAGAATTTAATCACTTGTCGGCGATGTATCATGTCAGTACTTTTTTGAAAAATCACGTGCGTATCGTAGAGAATTGTACTCGCGAATAAACAAATCCTCAATAGGAAGCTTCTCTTAATTTTTTAGGACTAGAAATTTTTTTTTCGTAATATTGTTTGGGTTTCTTATTTTGTATTCCAAAATAATTTCAAAATAAAAATTTAAAATCAATATTATTATTATTATTATTATTATTATTATTATTTTTGGGGAAAAATAAACAACTTACCAATCCCACTTTTCTGAAAAATTTATATGTCGACGAGTCCATGCTTCGCAGGAAGATAAGGTGAATTGAGTTTCTCCACTTATATTGTAAACTATGTTTCACATTGTCAATATGGAATGTATTTTGGTACAGAATCAGTTTTTAATTTTGTGACTAAGAGCCGGTAAAACTATGCTTCATGCAATTTTTTATTGTTTAACTTGTAATAAATCTTCTGATGTGTAATTAATGCTACCATTGTTTTCTTTAAACATTAGATCCCATGTGAGTTCTTCTTTATTTGAATCTTTCTTGTAGCTGTTATGCAAATGCTGTGCTTCAATGTTTGGCATTCACACCACCCCTCACAGCTTATTTTCTCCAAGGACTCCATTCAAAAGCATGTAAGTTCCTCCATCTTGGTCTTGTTTTCTCAATTAACCATTTGGTGGATTCTATTTTCATGCTCATATAGCCTTTTCTTGTTAACTTTAGTTTTTGGAATCTTTTGGTTATTGTATTGTATTTAATTCCATTACTTTTTTCCGTCTGTATCAGGTGAGAAAAAAGAATGGTGCTTCACTTGTGAGTTTGAATCTCTTGTTTCAAAGGCCAGGGAAGGTCTTTCTCCTCTCTCGCCCATTAGGATAATATCTAAGTTACAGAACATAGGAAGTCATCTGGCTAATGGGAGGGAAGAAGATGCTCATGAATTTCTTAGGTAAGCTGGCTTTTACTTACCTGGTAAGCGTATATTTTGCATCTTAATTGTTGATTTATCACTAATTTTATGCCTATATATTTTAAATCTAGATGTGCAATCGAATCCATTCAATTTGTCTGCCTCAAGGAATCTGGGATTAAGGAGCCAAGACCTTTGGATGAAGAAACAACTCTCATGGGGCTTACTTTTGGGGGTTACCTCCGATCAAAGGTGATTTGAGACAATTTTTGGGTACTATAAAATTGAGAGCTGTATTGCTTTGAGAATATTCTATTTAGATTTTAATTTTGATTGTGAATGTGAAAGTACAGATTGAGTGCATGAGGTGCGGAGGCAAATCTGAGCGTCACGAAAGAATGATGGATCTTACTGTTGAGATAGGAGGAGATATAGGAACCCTGGAAGAGGCCATAGAGCAATTCACTCACACCGAGACTTTAGATGGTGAAAATAAGTATAGCTGCAGCAGGTCTGTTGATCCTGTTCGTTTTGTGGTCTTGAGCATAAAAATAGAAAAAAAGAAAAAGAGGAGACAAATGGATTATTTTTTCTTGGTTTCATGCATGGCTTTCTCAGTGATGACCTGGTTTGGCTTTTCCTTCTGTCAATCCGTTTCATCATTTTTTTTAAACACTTTCGATTGTCTTATTCTTGACCTTTTAATGTGGTAAACTTAATTCCTGTTTGAGTCCCATATTTCCTAGAACTCGTTTTTCCAAAACTCATTTTCAACCACACATTCTCCAAAAAAATCATTATCCCAAAATATATTTTCCCAAAAAAATGCTGCTCAAAGAGGGGCTTATTTGTCATCACTGTTGTGGATTTTATACTTGTTAACTTCTGCCTACATCCCTTTCATGGAACCATTACCTTTTTCTTCTGGAATTTGACTTGGAACCTTGAGATTGACTTTGAATGTTATCTTTTCATAGCTGTGACATGTTTAATAACTCCTCCACACTCTCATACTGTTCCCCACGATGACAATTTGTTAGTTTTTTTTCCATTTTGTGGATAAAATTGGAATGTTACCATAATTTAATGGCAGGACATTCATCTCATCTGCTTTAAAGAACTGATAAGCCATCAGAATTCAATAATCTCATCCTGTAAATCCTTATTAAAAGCCATTTTACATATTTCAGTTGTTATAAATGCCACTATGATGTCACCAAATTCGTTTTGCATCGGATATGATATTGATTAAACTTTTTCCTCCCCCATGTGTCGTAATAGATCATTTGTTCCATGGTCAATACCTATCTGTTTTTTATGTGGTTGTGTATATTTGTAGGCATCAAATTTTTTCAGTAAGTTAAGATGGGATTCTTGGCATGGTAAACGTATGTCCGGCTAGCAAACGGAAATCTCTCTGGATATATGAACCAGGGAAAGCCATTTTCCCCCTAAAACATCTTCTCATTAGATCTATGTAGTATTCAGTTACATGGACAGATTGATTGAATACTTGCAACTCTCTGGTAGAGAATAGAAAAGGATCCACTCATTAATTTCACCTTGTTGGTAGACTTTTTGCGTACAATTTATTCTCTTGACTTCCAAGTTGTTGGTAGTTGATTAAGTAGGTTTATATTTCAATTCTGATGGTATACATGAGAAGACCTATCAAGCTACATATTGGTTTTGTCAGATGTAGATCATATCAGAAGGCCAAAAAGAAGTTGAGAGTANGTAGATCATATCAGAAGGCCAAAAAGAAGTTGAGAGTACTGGAGGCCCCTAATGTCCTCACTATTGTTCTAAAGAGATTTCAGGTTATCATTTTGATCAAATAAGTGTTTCATTTGTTTTCAAGTTTCTATGAGTTGCTTACCTTTTTTGTGTTACAGGCCGACAAATTTGGGAAGCTGAATAAGAGAATTAAGTTTCCAGAAATTCTGAATATGGCCCCGTATATGAGCGGGACAAGTGACAAATCCCCAATTTACCAACTTTACGGAGTAGTAGTGCACTTGGATGTTATGAATGCTACATTCTCTGGTCACTACGTGTCTTACATAAAGAATAACCAGGGCAGGTGGTTTAAAGCTGATGATAGCACTGTATGTCCTTAGCTTCTCCTTCTAAAACATCTTTTATTGTGCCACAAAAATTCATCTTCTTGGATTTCACTTCAGTGTTTTACACCTATTGAGATACTTTATCTTTCCCTTGGAGGCACTGATTCATCCATACGATATAAACTGGAAATTGTTTTGCTCTGACAAGATATTGTTTCCAAAGGCTCTTTTAATCATGATATCCTTTATGTTGTGTACAAGGGGAAATTTGACTCGTGATGTAGGGTTTAAGCATGTCACAAGGAACGAAACCACCCACCTTAAAATAGAACAAAGGAACAAAAGGAATGAGGCCATCAGAGAAAGGGAGCAGGGAAAAGATAATGTTTGTACACCTGGTTTGGTTGATGCAAGTATCTTGACATCAAGGTGTCAGTAATTGTCCTCTGGGGGACATTTGAGTAGCATTGTTAGACTCTGGTTAAGTATGCAAAAAATCTGTCGGCTAACACCTATATTATATCAAATCCACCCATGGACAGCAAGTTTGTACACCTAGGTTGGTTGGTGCAAGTATCTGGGTGTAACTAATTGTCTCTGTTTAATAAGGGGGATGGTTGAGTAGCATTCTTAGGCTTTCTTCGAGTTTGGCAGCAAGTTTGTACACCTTGTTGGCTGCTTTTCAAGTTTTGTGTTCTACACGATGATTTTATTGCCAAAATTAGGGCACTCATATTGGAACCAATCTTGTTTTTGTCCAGATTCATCACTTGTTGTGAATTTGCACGATCCAAAAATAGTTTGGTAATGCACTGGGATTGTGTTTGAATTTTACTTGCCTCTTGTAGTTGGACTATTACAAATTTTTGGAATAGGGACTGGATAGGTTTTATTATTCTTACTCTATTTTCTGCCTTTGTGTATGTGCATCTCAGAGTTTTTAATCTGATATTTATCTGGTTATAGGTGCAAGTTGTGGAACTTGAAAAGGTTTTGATGAATGATGCATACATGCTTCTCTATGCAAGGTGAGATGTTTTTGGTGTTTGAATTTCTTTGGCCCTTCTTTTGTTCCTCATTTCTTTGGTTTCTGATTTGATTGAATTCTTCATAGGTGTTCACCACGTGCCCCAAGACTAATAAGGAGTTCAATAGTTCCTCGTGATACAAGAAAAGCAAAACATCCGACTTGTAAGACAAGAGCTCACTCAGCAGATCGACAGGATGTTTCTACAGGCAAATTGAATGTTCAGACCTGCAATGACTTTTCCTTTAATTGCACGAGTTTCCAGCCAATTCAGACAATTTTAGAAGAGGACTGTAGAAGCGAGAGTTCGTCTTTCTTCTCTGAAGTTGGTTCTTACAGTACAGACAGCACTAACATGGAATCAACAAGCACTGATGACAATTTTGATCAAATATTTGGCGATAATGGAATCTGTTGGAATAGATCATGGAGGAACTCCACAGATTCTGACACAGCATCGTCATCATCCTCTCTATCTCCATTGCATTCTAGGCATTCTCCAATTGCTGATTTCGACTGCAGCTCTTCTGGATATCCCGAGAAATGTTGTTCTTGTGCAGAATCGGTGGTGGATCATCATGGTTTTTGGGCAGGCGAGGGGAGAGGATCACTTTCGCGTTGTAAACAGTGTAGAAAGTTAGTCGATAGATGTAGTAGTTGTAGGGAGCCCAACTCCAATAAATTACGATGGAATTATGATAACGCTAAATGTAATAGTGTATCTTGTTCAAGAAGATCCATGAGGGAGAGAGTTGATTGAACTTTTCGTTCATATGGTAGAGAAGGGAATAATGAGTATGAGAAGAGGATTTCAGGGAGTCTGTATGTATGGAAGACTCGCGCACTTGCTCCTGTTGGAAATGAGTATCGTTTTTCCACCACTTACCCATTAATCTATAATGCAATAAATATTTAAGTATTAAACAGGATTAAACGTATCATGATAATGTTCTATTTTCTGTTGATGCCAAAATTTGGTTTGCTGTGAATGTAACAAGATTTCTGTTTGGCATCCATTCTCATTTTCGTTTTTTTCTCATTTCTCATTTTAACAGCACATTCTTTCAATAAAATAATATTACACAAAAATCTAAAACTTTTCATAATTTTTCCATCACACATGATTCCATCAATTACTATTTTAAAAATTCTGCAAAAAAATGGGTGTCAAACACCCAATTAATCTTGATTCAAATTCGAGTCCTTGAGACCGTTTGACAAAGTTTTTTCATTTTGCTATTTGTAGAAAAGTGTTATGAGCAAGTTATATTGGATCGGTTTTAATTAAAAAATATTTTAATCAGGCAAAACTCATTTGAAAAATTATCCTAGTATGTTTAAAAGCAACTTTTGGGGGGATGTATTCGATTGAGACTTTTAGACAATTTTATAGACTTTTTAATGGAATAATTTTTTGTGAAATTTGTGGATTTTCAAAGATTTGTAGAGAATTACTGGAAGTTGTTTGTAGATTTGAATCAAATTTCATATTAGAACTTTTATAAATTTCGTTGACTTTTGAAAAGTTTCATTTAAAATATAATTTACTTAAATCTAGTGCAACGATGAGAAATTCACATAGAATGTGGAGGTTCGACTTTGTTCAAACCTTTCATTTGGACTACCAACAGTACCATACTTTTCATTTGTGTCGCCAACGGTACCAAACCTTTCAAAATATCGCAATTGAAGTCCAAATGGATGGTTTCTGTTAGTTTGACAGTTAATTGACCAAATAATTGACTTTGACAGTAATTTTGACTCATTTTAAAAAGGTTAAAATGATAATTTTACATTTTTTTATAATAAAATAACTAAAATTAAATAAGTAAAATAAAAATAAATAAATAAATCAACTTCTTCTCCATCCATCCCACACATCCCAAAACCATCGCCACCATTGCCATCTCTTCCACCACCACCTTCATTCTCATCACCCAACAAAGTTTTCTTCCTCTTTGATCATTTGAAAACCTACAAGTGCACGAATCTTGGTCAAGTTATATAATGATAAATAGAGTGTCGAACCCACGAGTATTAGTGCTTGACTGAATTAAAATTAATTGCAACTTTAATCGAATAACAAATAAATTTTATGATTTTTCTATACTAATACCTAAATTATCAATTAAACTAAATAAAGTAAGTAGATGTGTTTTTCAAATACGTTAGATGAATTGTTAAGATGTCGAATCCCCATTATTATTTTATTTTTAGTGTAACAATTAAAGTGACAGTTTCAAATCATTCATGTTAGTCAATATTCCTATTTTAATTGAAAGCCTCTTTCGATAACAATCAAATCTATTCCCCCCATGTGACCCTTCCATCTCTCGATAAAAGATACAAATATGATAAATGCATTAACAATTGCTACAACACATATTAAAGCCATATAACGCAAGATGTACATCTCTATCCTCTATCGAACTTTACAAATATTTATTATATTGTGCTTAAATCCTATTGTTTCTCTCGATAACAATAAAATTCACTAACAATTCATTTGATGATCAGGCAATTGAAAATAACGATAATAAACATTCACAAATCAAATCAAATTAAACACAAAATAATTAATTTAAAACTAAAAATATCATAACAGGGGTTCATCTCACCTAGTAATGTATAAAACCAGCATAACATGTTGAAAGGATAAGAAATCATATTTAAGTGAAAAAAACATAACCCGGATTTTTGATAAATTGAGAAAATGAATATGAATATTGAAATCTTGAATCTCTTCAATGGTTTCTTGATAAATCTCCACCTGTGTCTTCTCTTCTTTGCTCAAAAAAATCAAATTTGAATCTCCATTGGATTGAATTCTTGCAAGTCTTATTCGATTCTCTCACAAAAACTATGAATTTTTCTCATTTGATGATAATAATTGATGAATATTGGAGTGTGAGATGTTTATAAGAGGTCTCTCATATGTAATGCTGTTGTTAGGTATTTGTACGAGTAGAAAATTGGTTGAAAATCACTTGAAAATTGATTTCCAAAAGAGTTACAATCGAATAAGGAAAGTTGCATTTGCGCGGGGGTTTTTTTTTTTTTTTTTTGTTTTTTGTCTCTGCACAACTATCAGTATTTAGGTCATAACTTTCTCTTTCGATATCGGATTGAGACAATTGGAAAACTAATTCAAAGGGCTATAACTTTGATAGAAATATAATTTTTTTCCAATTCGAACATTTATTATGCCAAAAATCAGTTTTAATTTTCGACTAAAAATCTGGAATATAGTTACTTGTGCGATTGAAATTGATTTTGATCATATTCCATTCCTTTTTGAGTTCTAATTCCATCCAATTGTCTCCTAGCAATCTTCAAAGTATCGTTTTGTGGTCCGAATTATCTATTGAATATTTGCAATTTGGTCCTCAAACTTTGAACTTTGTCATTTTTCCTTAGTTTTTCTTTTGTTTCTTTTAGTTTTTTCGTTCAACCATTGAGTTTAACCTATAAACAAAAAATACAACAATTTAGGATTTATTTTGTCAAAAGAATTGACAAATATCGATATTTTAGGCTCCGAATAAGTGTATAAAATCATTTATTATATACCCCCAAACTTAAACATTTGTTTGTTCTCAAACAAAACTATAACCTAAATAACAATAAAAACACAAGCATGCAAAAATATTTGATTTGACAATCTAGTTTTTTATCTTAGTATTTGAAATTACAATACTAAATCTACAAACTATTTCAAAGTCACAATACCAAACCAATATTCACTCTTCCAATGCAAAACTGATATGTGTGTGTGTGTGTGTGTGTGTGTGTGAAGAACTAAGTAAACCATTATGAATTTACAAATAATGATTTTCCAATTCTTTGATTAATTCGACATCTAGGACTAAACTATGCTAATAATCTTTCATCAAAAGTCAAGTCTTCTCAAATAAGTGTTTGTGGCTTAATCAAGACATTTGGTGTATCTTTTTTTTTTTTTTTTTTTTTTTTTT
>CAIGRQ010268901.1:0-22378 GCA_903798375.1 Fraxinus sp. D2006-0159 | reverse complement strand
AGCCGCTACATAAGTCTGTCTTCCATAGTTCCGTGCCAACGAGCATGCTGATGTTAAAACTGACTGTCTGACTGACCTCCTGGCGGCGCGAGGATTCTGATGGGTCTCAGGCGGCGGTGCGTGGGCGCCACGCGCCGGCCCACGCGCAGCCAGATCGGCGCGTCTGTCACGCGCCTGCCCAGCTGGCGTCGGAACTGTCTGCACAGGCCGACCGGCAGGCGCGTATGGCTGTGGGAAAGTTGGATCTGGCCGGAACTGAGAACTGGTTGCGCGAACCAGTCTGATTTTCTCTTGCTCTGCTGCTGCGATTTCGGTGTTCCCCTCATGAACGGTGTCGCAGTGGGCCTCCGGATGCTCGCCGTCATCTGCGCCGTGGTATGGGTCTTCGATTGTAGGCCCATGGTTAGTGACGACGCTGTGGTTAACAAATGTTTGGCTGGGATTTTTTGGCGTGAGGCCGGTAGGAGTAGGGCATCGGGGTTGGGTAAGGTTGCCGGCGACGGTGTCGTGGCCGGTTGGGATGGGTGGTGGGTGGTTTTGTTTGGATGTGTCGGGGGGGACCATTCTAGGGTTTCGGGAGCTCAGGACATGGCATACCTAGTTAGACATATTAATGCAAATGGAGAGGAAATTCTGTAGTTCCTTATTTATCTTCAAATTGTGCAGTTGCCTGAATTCATAGATAGTTTGGCCGAATGTCGTCCATTCAACCTATCTTGTCTTTTTCTGCATACTTACTCCTCTCTTTTACCTCCTTTAATGATAATTATATTCTCACTCTTTTTAGAACCCATATTGCGTTGCAAATTCTCTGTAATGTGTGATAATTGTTTCAAATGTTACTATTCCCTCAAAAAATTTCCCACAAGTTGAAATTGAAGATTATATTCTCTTACAATTCACTATCTGACGTTACTTTGTTTGTTAATTCAAATTTTGGTTCTCCATTTAGGCCCTATTTGCCTCCTGTTAAGCTTTTATTCTTTAACTTTAAGTTTACAGGGAAAATTTCTTGCAAAGGCAGGGAATTATGCTGCTGCAGCTGGCATATTCCAGAAAGTTTTAGAATTATGGTATGGTTTTAGAACTGACAAAATATTGAAGTTCTATTTGGATCTCGGATTTCATTTGTAAAAACTGAAAACAGAAGGCAAAATTTGTGAGAACTTTTTTAACAATAAAGACAAATCGATCTTTTTTTAAGTACAGTTGGATATCATGAATAACGAAAACAAGTAAATGTATAAATGGACAAATGTCACTGTGAATTATGTATTTAAATGTGTTTTCCTTTGAAGGCAAAGGTTTTCCTGACAAATTTGACCTCTGACATCAAGTTCCAAATGGAGTCTAAATAAGCACTACTTGGTCTTAAAAATTGTGTTGCTTTGCTCTTACCTTCTGTGGAGTTAACATCACTGTGGTGATTAAGAATTTTGTTAAATGTTGAAAGTTTAATTTACAGTGTTTGATACCCATTCTGCTAAAATACATTTTTCTTCACTTATTTTCAACCACACATTCTCCAATAAAAAAATGTTACACGTAAATCCAAAACTTTTTCTTATTTTTTAACCACATATTTTCCATCAAAACACAATTTAAAATGCATTATTTGGAGAATAATGTGGCCCAAACATGGTGTTACACTGTTACTTTTACTTCTAAAATAAGGTTTGGTAATTCTTCTCTTATTGTTTCACCTTTCTTCAAATAGTTGCACCTCACTGTGGTTATTTACTTGTTAGTTTTTACTCATATCTGAACATGAACGTAAGAGATGATAATTTGAGGACGACCTTTTTCATGGTACCTTTTGTCTTTGTAAGTGATGGTTAAGTGCTCTTTTTTATGAATAATTAACATACAAAAAATGCTGCGCATGTAATAGAATATAGCGAAACATGAGTGGGGGTATGTTTTAATTCTATTGAAATTCACAGTTAAGTTCTTACATATAAGATTCTTTGACATTATTTATATTTCATACCTTCATATAAGATTTCAACTGCAAACTAAGCCAAATAAGATTCAAATTAAATCATGTTTAAAACCAAAGCTCTTTGAAGTTTGAATACACCAATGGTACAAGTTTTAAGAAGATTCAACAAATCTTGACAAATAAACTATATGAAATCATGAAAAAAAGTACTGCAGCATGCATGAAAGTGAACATAATTTAAGAGGAATGCTAGTATTTTTTGATAACCATTTCCTTGTGAAGTTATAGATTTTTTCCTTATTTTTGCTCTTCCATCAGTAGTACTTATTCTAAACATTTCTCTTCATTTTCTTTGGTAGTCCTGATGACTGGGAATGTTTCATGAAATACCTTAGCTGTATTTTGGAGGATGACAGTATCTTGAGTAAGGGAACTGACAACGATGCATTTGATCCATCAAAATCTATGGAGTGCAAGAATATGCAGTTAGCAGATGAAATAGTATGTCCTTGTCGTTCCCTGTTCAAGAAGTGCTTCATTGCTATACTTTCTACAGCATTTGACCTGTGCCAGTTGTGTGTGCAGTTAGATTCCCGCTTGTCAAATGCCCAAACCTTTGTGCAGAAACAAATGGCAGAAACCAGTAATGATTCTGTAAGATGTCCCTACTTGGCACACCTCGAAATTGAGAGGCGAAAGCTTCTATTAGGGAAAGGTGATGCTGAGGAACTAGTCAAGGCTTTGATGCAATACTTTTGCAGGTATAATACAACCCTCTGTTTTTATTTTTTAACTTCATCATTTTCAAATTTTGGGCAATTTTTTTATTGCTAGCTAAAACTACTAATACCCCCTTCTTCCTTCAAAAATTTGTACTATTGACCCCTTGCACTGTTAACATTGCATGAAATGTCTGAAATACAAGTGTTAGGTGCCAGCTGATTTGGTAAGTTCTGGGTTATGTAATTGGGAAATTGGCACCGGAGACCTCGACCTTTTAAAAGTGAGCACTCCCCAGTCAAGTCTTTCGTCAAACACGGACACCCCATCTTTCATTTTTGTAGCACTTAGGTACTTGCTGTTGGATTTCATCTACTTAAGACCATAAATGTCATGGCCAAAACACATGATGATAGATTGCCCAGGTGCCATCCTGTTCTCATCCCCAAAAAGCCACACCCTTTTCCTATCATCTTTCTTTCTAATAATAGCTTGGACAGGTGTGGGGGATGGGGGAGAAACAAAGGGGGTACTGTGAAGCACGGAAACACTCTAATAAGTATAGAACATTGACAAAGAGAGAACAGTGGGCATGTATTTGTTTTCTTATTTTACCTTAAAACAGTGACATGTATCTGACCTTTGAAACGATGTTTCGGGCTACAACCAGGCATCGCGTAATTAGTTAATAGACTTTTTGGAGAAAATTTATGTGCACATGATTTTTACAAAAATGTGAGGTTTGGCATGCAAAGGTTGGAGACCTTCAGTGTCTATTTTCTGATGTAAATTTAGTTTGGTTTACTAAAATGGGGTATTCTTGCAAATTGCAATTGTAGAGAAAGCATATTGGCAACCTAGAAAAAAAACATAAAGGACTTCTCTACAACTAAAGTCGTTAAAATCTGGAAACTTAGCATCCGTGGTCTAAGCCCTTGTTTGAGACTCATTCTTTCCGTCAAAATGTAGTCTTGAACAGTGGTTTGACCTCATTTCAACGACACATTTTTCAATAAAATAATATTACACTCAAATTCAGAACTTTTCCTTATTTTTAACCACACATTCTCCATCATAACACCATTACAAAATGCATTTTTTGAAACAAGGAAATAATAAACTGCACACTTCTAAGACAGGAGAGACCTTGTGATGAACATTGACATGTAAGTCCTCTTTCTGCCAAAGACTAGTGGTACCTCTTGGGGCCCGCTAGAAAGAGTAGCTGAACATTCAGTATCCACTTTTTTGCTTCATCATTTTATGTCACTCCGTTCAATTTATTTGATAAGATAGTGGTAGGAATATGAATGTGAGAGGCTATAGAGAGAATGAATACAAGAAACCAATTTAGACCAAATGCAATCCTTGTCGAGGTACTGAAGTGCCCATTTCAAGGCAGGTAATTTATGGTTAATGAAATTATCTAATGTGAGCATAGGATGTAAAAGGATGCTCAACAAATGGAGATATGGGGGAGGGGTGTGAAATTGATGTAGTCCTCGATCCCCATTACAAGGATAAGCGAGTGAGTTATTTTTGAAACGCGTATTTGTTAGTCCAAACTGATGTCTCCATCTTGTGATAACAAATAAATATTGATTGAACATAATTGAATTATTAAAGAAAAAAAGGTAGGGAGGATAATGCAATATATTGGTTTGACTCCAATCTGAGAGTAGACGTAGACTTGGAATCAAATTGAACCACTATAAATCCAGAGTTGTTATCTTCTCTACTCTTCTTTTTCAAACACTCAATTACTTATTCATGTGGTGTTAAAATCGTTTTATTTATTTTTCAATATATTTATATATAAAAATATATATACATGTATTTGTATATATACATATGTGCTTGTGCGTCTCTCTGCATGGATATACTTGGGATGGGATTGGGAGTGCTTACTGTACTATGAAAAGAAAACACCAAAATGCTCAACATCCATAATTCATTTTAGTTGTACAAATAACTGTTACTTTCTCATGAAGATAAGAATTTGTTCTCTCTCCTAGCTATTCTCCTATTTTACATTCACCAAATTTATATTATGTTCCCTCTTGGAAGGGGCAACATATTTTTATATTTTTCATTGTCTCTTTGGTATTTAACGCCTTTATGATCTCATTGTTATGCTTCTTTTTCTCGGAACACAGGTTTGGTCACTTGGCTTGTTTCACTTCTGACGTTGAAGTGTTTCTTCAAGTTTTGGATAATAATAATAAGGCCAAAATTTTAGAGTACTTGGTGAAGGAATGCGAATCTAGCACAAATATGCCCACCAAAGCTCTTGGGCAATCCATAACTGTCTTCAAAATTCGAAACGTAATAGGCAACATGTTCACTTTATCAGTTGAGGGTATGGCTTCTTCAATTTCATTTAATGAATTTTTCTAATTGGAACTAGTGTGTGTGTTTCTGCTCTACAGTGGCTGAGCCGGGTCTCAGAGCCAGCAGGGGCAAAATTTAACTACGGAAATTTTTTCTTAACACAAAATATAATAATATTAAAAGGATTATAATTTCTTAAAATTGTTATATAGGAGTTTTACTTTAAAAACACCGTATTGTGACTTCATTATCATTTTCATCAAATGCATTTTTTTGTACTATACACTGCCATATAATGACCTCAAACAACGAAAAAACTTAATAACGTAACTTTTTATTTTTACCATTAGAGTCTAGAATTTGTGAGCAGTTGTGCTATATCAATGTACCCATTTTCCCACTGTTAATAACATTTAATTCCTAAGAAACTGTTTGATCTGGATGGTATTAAGTCATGTTTTACTCCTTTATTTAGTTGGTGCCAGTTGTGAATAAGTTTATTGATCGTGCATTAGAACATGGATCTTTTCCTGTCTTTTCATTTTGCTTCATCAGGTTTTCTGAAGTTTCTTCACTGTGCCCTAGGCTATGGTAGTTTAGTTTGTGTAACATCTAAAAACTTTGAGGGCTTTTCAGTATTCACACCACAAGCGTCGAAATCAACCGCCACTGTACATAAATGAACAGAACCCAAAAGTCGATTACAAGCAAATAGCTACAACGGTGGTAGGGTAGATGAAAATACATGCAAAAGAAAAAATAAGCAAGGAAATAATGAGAACATATGATGGAGGAAAGGGAAAGTTCTGGATATCTTCTGATGATCTGAAGAAAACAAAGAACTAAAAGAAGGAAGAAAAGAAGGGAAGAAAGGAAAATGGAAGGGAAAGTGGGGTAAAGAGGGACTTGGCTAGAAGTTATTTTATTACTTTTATCAAGTCTATTTTATTTAATTTTGTTGTTATTTTGTTGTACTTTTCACAAATATAACATCAAATTAATCGTCATGTTTTTGAGAGGTCTATAATTAGTATTAATTTTTTTTGAATATCAACCAAACGTTTAGGTAGAAAGTTCACCAACACACTACAATTCTATTAAATTGAAAAGTCCGTACATGACATAATATAGATGTGAAATCCATAAATTAGGTTCCACAGCTAAAAAAACGTATTTTTTGAATCATAAACATTAAAATATACCTATTAGTTTTGAGCTGATCTGTGTTGCTTATTGTCTTAAATCTCGAAGCAAAAAGTTGACGGCAAATCATTTTGGGTGGTAAAAAATAAATTGTCCTTTTAGGTCATTTCGAGCTTTTTAACACTTTTTTTTTTTGTGAAGAGGACAACTATTTGCTTTCTAAACTGAAAACTTATCCCAACAAGTAACTGCTTATGTTTTCAACAACTTCTAAGGGATGATAACCACCCAAAGTGTATAAGCTCCTAGTGCTTATAAGCTCATTTTCTTAAGCAATCCCAAGCATCCTCTTTGTTTATCTAGTTTTCTTTTTTTACTTGTATATAGGTTTTTGTTTTTTTTAAAGAGTTTGATAGTATCTTAGATACCCAAGATACCATTATATGCTTCAGCTTAAATATTAATTTTTTTTTTCGTCAGACCTTGAGGACTTAGCTGCACAAATGACTGAAATGTTCTGCAAGAAGCTTCCATTGTCCAAGGATCTGGATGCACAAGAAAGTATGTATGGTGAGGAGCTTCTGTCAATGGCATGCAATATATTGGTTCAGGTATTATATTTTGTTTTACAAAATCATATTTATTTTTTTGTACATGTAGTGTTATTGCCACATTATTAGGAAGTAATCTATTGCAGACTCATCTATCTTGATTAAACTTGTTTACTTTTGCATTTTACGGGAGATTTCACCCGAAAACTGTCAGAATCACCTCTGATGTGAAACTTCTGTTATTTCTGACACCAAGAATATATAATCCGTTTGGTAGAAACTTTATATACTATTTAATCTGTATCCTTTCGTAGATAGTCCTTGATGTTCTCTATCATAGACTTAACACACAAAAGTGAAGCAAATGATTAGACATTCGGTTTATTACCCACTTTAACGTGCTACTGGAGAATGGAGATACAGTATTTTGTACAGGGATCTATTAAAACTTGAAAGAAACAACATAAGACGTGAGGTGATAAATCTTCTCCAGAATATGTGACAAAATAAAAAAAGTCAACTTCCTCGACATATTTAGCGCCTGTTTGACGGCACTAATTTTTTTTGAAACAATGTATTGCACAGTTGCTTGGGCCATTGATTAGATATGTCAGGTCAGATCACGGTTTTTAAAGTTGCAACATTTGACCGGTTAATTTTTTGAAAATGCAAACATTCCGAAAATACCCTTCGCACTCATTTCACTTTTGCATTTCGCCGACAGGGATACGTTGAAGGGCCAAACTGTAAATTCACAACGGTTGAATAAGGGTAGAAATGGAACTTTCTAATACGAAGGCTGTAAGTGCATTAAAAGCGGGTACAGGCTGTCAGGAACCACAATATTTTTAAATTCATTTGTTACTGTTGAAAAAGGTGAAATCTAATTAAAACAAAAAAATAAGTGCCATCAAACAGGGGCTTAGGTTTCAGCAGGAATGTCGATAGCTAGAGCATAATCTCATCTTTTGTTTTGAAAATCTGGAAAACTAACTGCATTTCTCTTGGAAAAATCCGTGGTTATTTTTTGTGCATCTATGATTGTGGCATCTCACATGACTCGTTTAGCAATAACTTGTTTCCCTGGACTTCCTAGTTTTCTAACTTCTTGGATTGTCTCTTTGTAGTTTTTCATATGTAGCCATGTTTATCCGTTACTATCTTCCACTGAATTCAGGTCTAACATTTGGATGTAAAGAAAGACAACTTTAAACAACATTGCGTATGGCTGTTTAGTAGTAATATTTCAATCCTTAGTTCGCATATGGATGCCTTCTCAGAATGACTATCTTAATTTCTGTTTTGAAATGTTACAAGTTGATCCCGTTATCCTATAGCAAACCTTTTTTTTTCAATATATTTTTCTCATTATCTTCTTTGATATATTCCACTGGTTTCCATCAATTAAGATATGGAAGACATGGTCCCACTATAACTTATCTTGCATATTGAACTCCTATGTTAATACCTGTGTCTGGTCAAACTATGGCATTGACATTCAATTTATAATGGAAAGTCTTATTTTTTTCTTTTTTCTTATTCTTTTTCGAGGGAATTTGACTTTTTTTTTCCAAACATTTTGTCTTTGGGTTTCCATCTTGCGTTTTTCTTAGAATTAGACTTTACACAGACAATTGGAAGTTCTACTATTGTTTTCAAGTAATCGTCTTTTTGCATTTTGGTAAAGCTTTTTTGGCGTACAAGGCATCGTGGCTATTTGCTGGAAACAATTATGATTCTGGAGTTTGGTTTGACAGTCCGAAGGTTAGATATTTGATTTTATTATTGCTTAATGTCACTATATCTGTACTTCTCTTCTTTGATTTATTTTTCACTAAGCATGAAATGTGCGTCTCTCCTAGTGGTGGTGTAATAACTGTTCCAAAATGCAAATATTGCCCATGTAGAGTCCCTTCTGCGTCTTTTACATGGTACTTTAAGATTAACTTCTCTAAATGATTTTGTCTTTTATTATTTATTTGTTTGTTACTTTTGGACAAGATCCTTTCTTTGCCTATATACAGAAGTTTTCTGTGTGTATTTGTTTGGACTTTTTGAAACTGAGCCATAGATCTTGTGTTATTCAGTTTTTCCTTTTTGAGCTTGTCATCATGATACTCTTTTTATTCTCTTTGAAGTTTGTGAACTTTCAATTTTATGGCATCCGCTTCTTGTTTTTTTCCCATGCAATCTTTTTCTACTGAAGTTGGAACAATTTGCTTATTTGTTCCCTGGTATTGATATGCTTATCCTGTTTGTGACATTTTTTTTTATTTTGATATGTTATTAGACTCCCTCTTGTACGAAATTTTAATGAATGTTTACATGACATGACTTTAAAAGCTTCATTTTGAGAATACTCCATTTGTTTAGATACCTGTAATTACTTGGTAACATGAATTTTGATGCTTATCTTTTACAGGCTTGTCTGGCAGTACAAGATTTTTTTGGTGCACCTGTATTCTTATTGGAGTTCACTTCCATTGGCGTATGAGTGGTAAACAATATTAGTATAGTGTTAACTGAGTTTCTTGGTTCTTGGGAGACCTTAGTTTCTGTTCTACTAATATTTATTAACTGTGCTTGAGGTTCCATTTTCTGAAGCGTATATTACGTTACAAGTTTTCTTTTTCAGCAGTGACAATTCCTCTTCTTCTGTATAGGTATAAATCCTTGGATGTGAAGAATATTTTACTGGAGACCATATCGCACCACATTTTACCACAAATGTTAGAATCTCCTCTATGGGCAGATGTAAACGATCTATTGAGTGACTATCTAAAATTCATGGACGATCACTTTCGAGAATCTGCAGATCTTACGTTCCTTGCATATCGCCATAGGAACTACTCAAAAGTATGTAAGATACCTGCAATATTCAGTGATAATTTCAAGCAGACAACAATTTTCCTGTAGATAATGTTGATAAAGATAATCAGGTTAACGAGGAAAAAAAATGAAAGATTTAGTAGACATAACTATTAAAGAAATATAAGTCATGGGTTTGAGATCTGATAGGGATAGCTTCGTGATAAGGATAGCAAGTTTGTTTTGAACCTTATTCCGGGATGCATTGTTTAGCGTGTGTGGAGAGAAAGAAACAACCGATGTTTTAAAGACCAAACACAGACCACAGAGCAATTTAGAGAACTATTTTACCTAACTTTGTACACTTGGTTTAATGCCACGGCCAGTAATCCCATTGAGGGGTTGCCTAACTTCATGTTTTTTTCTCTTGTTTATTCTGATTGTATACTCCCCGTGTATTCTTCATTGATTATTAAAATTTCTGATTACCCATCAAAAAAAAAAGATCTGATAGGGTAGAAGTTGATATAGTTGGAGTATTTTTAGTTGATAGAGGATGATAATTGATTGGATTGTTGGTAGTTTGTTTACGAGCATCTGCTGTCAAAATTGATGATCATATTGTCCCAAAGGGTGATAATTAGATTTCTAGGTTCAATTATTAACGAGGGAGGATTTGAAGATGATGTAATAAGTGGGCGGAGAAAAGGGAGAAGTTTAAGAGGAACTCTATTGGATTGGATGATGCATACTAAGCAATACTTTATGGTACTAAGTAGGAATGAAAATGCTAAGATGTTTTATGCTAAAATGGATAATACAAGGAATTTGAATCCAACAAGTAGATTTTCAAGGAAATATCTTTTAGAGCAGAAAGTGGCATGTGATTTTTCATCCTTCAATTTTTTGGGGAAATTTTTTTTTTGAAGTTTCTAATGACCAGTAACAAGTTGTTTTGGAATGTAAATTTTAATTTAATTAGACAACAAAACAAATGAAAGAATAACTGGCAAAGACCCATATTAAGTGCTTGTTTGGTAGTGAGTTTAAGTGCTTATAAGTTGTGAGTTTTACGGAATATGTGGATAAATGTTTGCCAAACATGCTCTGAGCAGGTTCTGTTTATGACTGAAGATTTCTATATATGGTACAAATTGTTTAGAATTTCTTACAGACCATACATTATGAAAGACTAACCAGCAAAGAAACCGAATTTAAGAATTTTTTATTGATGACCGGAATAGACACTTTATCTAGAATTTTTGCCAGTTGTCAAATTGAAGGAAATGATTTCGATTCTTTTTCTACACTTGGGTATTTCTTGAGTAGCTAAAGATAATATATTTTTGGTTATATCATGGCAATTCTTTTTCAAAGTTATTACGAGATATGGATCCTGCAGAACATTTTGTTGTCTTTGAGTTTTAAGCCGCATTTTTACTTATCAAAAAAAAAAAAGAAGTTTTAAGCCGCATTTTTAAGAAGTAATATCTGAAAACTCGAATCTGCTTTCCTTTTATTACTCTCTTAGGTAGTTGAATTCGTTAAATTTAAGGAACGGCTACAACGTTCGAATCAGTATTTAATAGCAAAGATTGAAGCACCCATTTTACAGCTGAAGCAGAATGCTCATAACATTGAAGCAGAAGAGGTAACTTTATTTTTCTTTTGATGTTTTTTCTTTTATTTTCTAACTGCTGTTGTAAAACCAAAATTTTCTTCTCAGTGCATCCTTGAAAGCTTAAAATGTGGGACTCAGTTTCTTGAGCTCTCTAATGAAATCAGAGGCAAATCTTTGACCTTCAATGAGGATTTGCAGTTACGGCCTTGGTGGACACCAACTTATGATAAAAATTATCTTTTAGGTTAGTAATATTATTCCTCGCAATTATGTAATGATAAAAGATTTACCGTAAATACTAGCTGAATTCTGAAGTTCTTAGAAAGTAATGCTGCATGCTTAAAAGTATCATTATTTTTGCAAGTTCAATTGCAAAATCCTCCCTTCCACTATCTGGTGAATAAGATACTACTGGTGCAAACAAGTCTTTGTGAATGATTTCCACAGCTAATGACAGTTTTCATTTGTTTCCAGGACATTTCCAAGAAGTGTCCTATTGTCCTAGAGAAAATATGGTACGAAAATTTGGCCATCTATTTATTATTTCAGTACCTTGTTTTGATGAATCCAAATTTTATTTTCATGTAAATATGTCTTGACTGGTAAATTTTATCAGTTTTGGAAAAAGGGGAAGTTGCAGATTTTTATCGATGCATCACTTCTTAAACTTTCTCCCGAAATATATTTGACAATGAGTTTTCAGATCTCTGTGCTTTCTATGTTTTTTACCCTTCAAATACTTTCATCTGTGGCCATATATTTTTTGCAGTGTTCTGTGTCCACTGCTACTAGAACTTTGTAGCTTCATAAAAATTTAACGGTTGTGCTACATGTACGTCACAACTTACAAATTTGTTTTTACGCTGCTAGATTTAATTGGATTAAAATCTCATCAACCAAAAAAAAAAACTTCCCCTACTTTCTTTTTGACACCTTATCGATCTGTAAAAGATTATGTAAATGGTTATGTACTACAAGCATTTTCCAAAATTTAATCCACTCTTTTTGTAGCATTACCAGGTTAAACAAATGGAAGCAATTGTACTAAAAACTGTTGAAAAGAGATCTCTTCTTCCACGGATGATCTATTTGTCCGTACACTCTGCTTCATTGTCAGTTAAGAAAAGTATTGAAGACAATGGGTCCTCAGTAGATCCGAAGGGCTCATTAGAGCTGAAAATTCTACTTGAGCGCTATGCCAAAATCTTGGAATTTCCTTTCCATGATGCAGTAGAACTTGTTTTGGGGGTTTCAAGTGGTCGGAAGCCCTTGGAGGTATGATCTTTTGATTTCACTCTTCTTTTTTGCTGCAATGTTTACCTCTACTTTTTCATTTTTTCATCCTACCATGGGCAAGTGGCAGGTCGAGAAATGGGAATAGGTATCAACATGCTTGCGTTTGATTATGGTGATTTTTATTTTTTTTGAAGACTGGTGATATCTATTTTCTCACTTTTCGTTAGTTGATAAAAGTACATGCATTAGTGACGGTATTATTTGAGACAAGACGAAGAGTCGTGAGGTTTTATGTAGGCCTTGGCACGTCTCTATGTTAAACTTTTCGTACTACAGGTTTTTCTCACTTGAGTGAAATAGGCTTTGAAACGTGTATTTTTTTGTTCCAAAATCTAGTGACTTTAACATGTGTCCAGGTTTGCTGGATGAGAAACTTGAACTTCCTTGTTGGAGGAGTTGCCTTCTGCCTTCAGATTTATGTTTAAACATCATGCAAACAATACTAGACGAGTTGCATTAATACGATACAAGAGTAACGGGACAAATTCTGATACTAGGAACCTTTGTTGTGCATGCTTTGCTTCACGTGCCAAGGGATTTTTATGCAAACTGTTGGCCATAGATTGGGACTGGCCTTTTCTTTTTCCACTTCTACCCACTTTCCTGTGCTTTTTGTATGTTCCCTTCCCGAAATATACCCCTTGGGAATTGTAACTTACCATATCTCGACATTTCAATCAACTCTTGTTTACGAGATTTGAGTTCTATGTTAAATGTGAGAATTATGTGTCATCCACAGTGGGTGTGTACGTGTTATATTGCTAGTCACAATTTTGACTCAACTAAGAAAAGCAGACTTGCTTTCACTTTAAGAGTAAAAAATGGTCATTGTTGAGGTAGGCTGATGACAAGGGTGCTACGGAGGTGCCAACAGTGGGGATGTTGTGGTGCACCTACTAATTCCTTTCATCAACCGCTTTATATAAAAATAATGGCAATTGTAACTTGATTGGAAAATTCTCTTTATGTTGGGAATTGCACAATGCTTGATGTGCATTTTTAAGACAGGCTTCCCGTAAATGAATTAAATTTATGCTTGGGCAGGCATTCGGTCCAGCTATTGTTGACTGGATAAATTTTGCTGTGTTTTTCAATGCTTGGAATCTAAATTCTCATGAGATACGGCTCACAGATACAGACAGTTCTAGCTCTGGTACTTGGCACCTTGTAAACTTGCTGATGAGGAAGTATGTGCTAGATAAGATTGAGTCCACAGGTTCCCTGATCTCTTCTCCTGGAAGTGATTTCCCGGTTCTGGTGCAATTGGTAACAGAACCCTTAGCTTGGCATAGCCTAATTATCCAGTCTTGCGTTCGATCACTTCTTCCTTCAGGAAAGAAGAAAAAGAAAGGTGGACCTCCAGAACAGATAAACACTAAGCTGTTTCACGAGTTACAAAATGCAATCCAATCTGTGTGTGATATAATACAAATGGTTGCAAAATGGTTAAGCGAACAAATTGATCAAGCAGATGATGAGAAATTTGAAGCCATGTTTTCCTTGATTCATAGAGACACAAATACTGAAGGGCCCGGGAAGGTCTTCCAAATACTCCGGTCTTCTATTTCTGTGATGAAAGATTTTGAACTGGGTGAGAGGATATCTGAAGCATTACAATCTTGGAGTCCTGCTGATGTTACAAGGAAGATCATTAATGGACAGACTACTCTAATGTCTGAGTTTCTGAAGATATGCAAATTGAAAATTAAATCATTGCAAGCACTTAAACTTCAAATTTAGCTCAGAATTTCACGGTGGCTATGTTGAGAGAGTTGAGGAGACAGTGCAGGATGATGGCAGTTTTATGCTTCTATTTTGCAGTGGTGCAATTTTGATAGCTTGTTATTTTTTTTCCTTTCCAGGATTGGCGTCTAGATATCAATGTACACTAAATTAACATGATTCTTTGAGAATAATTTGTATTTTACCGCTGTTTTGTTTCAACATAAATTTGAAATGTACTATTGAAATTTATTGTTGTAAAAGTACTTAATACCCCCAAAAACGTAGTGATAGTGTGTGCAAAATTGTGAAATATCAGTTGCTTTGATTGCTAATTCTTGAAACAGATCATTTTCATGAAGATATGCATGTAAATGTAGAATAGGTACATTTCTATAGCTTAATATCTACTTATTTATGAAGCTAACGTTGTGTTATGTGGTATTGAACCTCACTGAACATGACAGTGGACATGATGCTAGTCGAACATTGTTAAATGTGCGATGAATGAGTTCAGTTGGTCTGTTTTTTTGTCTTGAAAAGAAGTTCAATTTCAAATATTGATGCATTTACATATTATTAATCCATAACAAGTTTTTGTGCTGGACGTGTTTAAGTTGGGCAGGCAGGCAGCCTAACTCGTCTGAAATGTACCTCAAAATTTACTAAAATGTAGGAAGCAAACTAATCAAAACATTACATCTTTTTTTTTACAGATCAGTGCCTCGATTGAAGCTAACTAATCACTTCATATTCATCACCTACTGTGAACATGGAGTTGTGTAATATAAAGGCATTTTATTCCAACTTTAGGTGAATGCATTTACTAAATATGCCAATTAAATATATTATAAAATATGGCAAGGTTTTTTAAGGCTCGATTTTAAGCTCAATCCGCATAGGTTAAATGTCAATATCACATTATCAATCATTTGTCAATATCATTATTAGTCACAACTGGTATCAATGAAGGAAGAACGTTAACAAAGTAGGTTGATAATCAGCATAAAATTTTGTATCAGAATCGAGCGTGGTCTTCCATTAAATGTTGTGATAAAACAGACTGAATGGCGATATAATATTATTTGACTGATCCCAATTGCATTAAGAATTGTGACTCCAAAAAAGTTCCTTTGATATCACTTTTGGCATTAAATTATGTGTTAACATGTATGAAGGTGGAACCATTCTAGATTCTATTACTTCAGTTTTAGGCTGCAAAATTTAGGTTAAGTCAACCACGTAGAAATCTGTTAAAGAGTATTTTCCTAATCCACCTAAACTTGGACCCAAATTCAACTCTCAGTTTAATTCCAGTTCCATTCGTTCATTCATTCCTTTCTTTCAAACAATAAGATGTAAAATATTCAAATAAACTGATTCTACTTCCAAAGAAAGTTGGTCCATTTTATTACTGTCTCCTCTCCAATGCTGATATCACTTTCATATGTGATAAGTTGCAGGTACCAGATGCTGGCATCTGATTGATTCATGTTTTTATAGTTTGGTTAACAAATGATCTTTTGTAATGTCAATTGAAAGGACTGTGTCTGGTTAATGTTTTGGTTGTTTGGCTAACTAATTCAAAGGACTACATATCTTAAAACCATCTTTTCATAAAGGATTATGACGTTCAATATCTGCAGGACATTTGCTTACGTATGGTTGCACGAGGGAAATGGAAACCAGTAACTAAAAATATGCGACGGGTGGAACAAGTTAGCACAGGAGAGGTAGATCAAAACTAACACAACTTGTTAAATATCCATACAGCTGATCTTAAATTTACCGATCATCGTTGTTGGCATATTTGGTTCACGTAATAGGATTGGAAAAAATAATTTGTCGCGTGTCTTGTTTTTAATGATATCCAATCTATCCAATCAGCGTATCCATTATGACTTACATGTACTACATGTTTATCGAAGGCTTTTATTAGTGGTGAATATGACATAATCTTATTTGGCAACATAATGTCTAACATTACACTATATTGCTTCTGTTTTCCTAGAAAATTATGATACTCCTACTGCGAGGAAGTGCCATTGGGTATTGCTCGAAACTTGAAATTTGGAAAGAGGTGAACGAGTGGCAAAAAAGATTCATGTAGCCAACCCCAAATTGACTGCGAAGAAAGCTTAGTTTCACGTTGTTTTTCTGAAGGGACAAGAAATTAGTGCATAAATAAAGGAAAAGGCTTATTTCTTCCTCCTAATTAAGTAAATCTCATGTTTAAATATGCTCTATAAAAACATCTAAGTAGAGTTGTTCAATGAAATTCGAGGATAATCAGGACATGGAGTTAATCTGCCCTCAAAATCTAAAAAGAAAGATTTTGGTTAGTTTAACATTGATAGAATTAGTGGATTAAGTTCCATAAGGTTTTAATGTCCTTGTACTCCTAATCTAACCCGTCCCCCTAAAAGTATGTGTCATGTGCGCTGGACAATTTAACAGACAAGATTTTTAGCTTCTTCTTCCTCCGTAATACTGTCCACTTCCACCTAACAAATCCTACTATATCTGACCCCCTCTGAATTATTTTTAAATTAAACTTTAGATTTATTCCCCTCTCCAAATTTGTATAAATAGTATCCCTTTTTGCAGCCCAAAGTTTCACTAAACAAAAGAAGAGAAAGAAGCAAGATGGATGCTAAAAACTTGGGCTGCTGCATCAGATCATTGTTCCAGCTTCTTTTAGCAGTTCTCATATTCGGTTTTATGGCATCTTTAGCAGATGCAGAAACTCACCACCATGTATTTGATGTATGTATTTTGTACCATCTTCTTGTCTTATCCTTTTCTCTTAGGTTCTTTACAACTTATGCAGTTTGAAAATATATTCTAATTGTCACAGGTTCAAGAAACACCAGTGAAGAGGCTGTGCAGAACCCACAACATAATCACGGTTAATGGAAAATTTCCAGGGCCAACTCTTGCAGTAAGAAATGGAGATACGCTCGTCATCAAAGCCACGAATAGAGCTCGTTACAACGTCACACTCCACTGGTAATAGAATATATAAAATTCATGTGTACGTGTAAACATGCAGATATTGGCATATTTAGTATGTCAGACTCGATATTAGACAATGTTAAAAGAGAGAAAGAAGTTAAACTCCCAAGCGTTGTCCTATACGGTGTTGTCAAGTACAATGTATCAAACATGCCGCTGATGCTCTCATGATAGTTTCTTTTAGGTTCTATGTTCACCAAGATACAAATATTCTTATTGATCATATCTTTCCGTTGGAATGTAACCTAAGTTTTCAATTTTCACAAGGCACGGAATTCGTCAGATGCGAACACCATGGGCGGATGGTCCCGAATATGTTACTCAATGTCCAATTAGACCGGGAGCCACTTATACTTACCGGTTTACAATCGAAAATCAGGAAGGTACATTGTGGTGGCATGCTCACAGCAGATGGCTCAGAGCCACAGTCTATGGAGCAATTATTATCTTTCCGAAATCTGGCTCCTCATATCCCTTTCCAAAACCCAATTTAGAAGTTCCTATTATTCTAGGTAATTAACCGTTTTTGGCCACTCAACTTTCTGATTTAATTAGCCTATGTTTGAGTTAGAAATTCTCATATAAATATTAATGTAACTAATGAACACAGGTGAATGGTGGGACAGAAACATTATGGATGTCATGAGACAGGCACTTTTTACTGGAGCATCGCCAAATGTTTCAGATGCATACACTATTAATGGTCAGCCTGGTGACCTATACAGATGCTCCAGCAAAGGTCTAATACTCATCTAGAAAATTAGAATTTCATAATCAAGAAAAAGTTAACCTGATGAAAATTGAATAAAAAACTGTGACTTCGAAAATCAACTAGCCAGAAATGAATGACAGTACAAAAATAATAGCTGTTTTTATGTTCCAATGCAGATACGAAGAAAATCTCAGTTAAATCCGGGGAGACAGTTCTTCTCAGAGTCATCAACGCTGCACTTAATCAACAGCTCTTTTTCTCTGTGGCCAATCACAAACTAACCGTAGTTGAAGCTGATGCTTCCTATCACAAACCATTTATCACAAGGGTCATCATGGTTGGACCTGGACAGACAACTAATGTCCTACTCACGGCTGACCAACCACCAGCACGCTATTATATGGCTGCACGTGCTTATGCTGCAGCACAGAATGCGCCATTTGACAACACAACCACCACTGCAATTCTTGAGTACAAAAATGCCCGAAGAAGATCATCCTCAAGTCCCGTGCTACCTCAGCTGCCGGCCTTCAATGACACTGCCACCACAACTGCATTTACAAGCCAACTGAGGAGTATTCCTTCAAACGCCAAAGTCCCTAAAAAGATTGACAAGAACTTGTTTTTTACGGTGGGATTAGGATTTGTCAATTGTAACCCTGGACCTAGATGTCAAGGACCAAATAATACCCGCTTTGCTGCCAGCATGAACAATGTTTCATTTGTGCTTCCTAGAAGGACCTCCTTGTTACAAGCCTATTACCAAAATATTCCTGGAGTTTTTACCACAGATTTTCCTCCAGTTCCACCAGTGAAATTCAACTACACAGGCAATGTGAGCCGTGCATTGTGGCAACCACGTTTTGCGACTAAGCTGTACAAATTAAAGTATGGTTCAAATGTACAAATTGTGCTGCAAGATACAGCCATCTCCTCAACAGATGACCATCCTATTCATCTTCACGGATACCATTTCTTTGTCGTGGGACAAGGATTTGGCAATTTCAATCCCCAAACAGATACTTCTAGATTCAACCTTGTTGATCCACCAGTTAGAAATACAATAGATGTTCCTGTTGGTGGATGGGCAGTCATACGTTTTGTGGCTGATAATCCAGGTGAGTTGTAGATTATATTTTATGCAGTATATCAGAAAATCCTCTGACATCATAGCTAAATTAACACACTAATTATAACCATATAAAACCTCATTTTGCAACAGGAGTTTGGCTGTTTCACTGTCATATAGATTCCCATCTCACTTGGGGTCTTGCTATGTCATTCCTGGTTGAAAATGGAAAGGGGAAATTACAATCCATTGAGCCTCCTCCTGCTGATCTGCCTACCTGCTGAGAACGCTGCATGAAAAAAAGAGCTGAATATTAAAACTTGTTTAATTTTGTCTTCAGTTCAAAGGTTTTGTTTTGGCAGTATTTGTTCTCTTGATTGTGTTAAGTCTCATATTCAGGTAACCAATGACAGGTTATTGAGAATAAGTATTAGTTTGTTGTTATAATGTTATTTCTGTTTCGAGTTTTCTTGGCTCAAGTAAGCACACTCGTGCATTCTCGAATTTACTGAAGTCAAATTCTATTTGTATCCGTTTCAATCATGCAAGTGATAATGAACATTTTATTTTTTTACTTTCGTTCTCTCCATTGCTCTAAGCTATCTGCAACTCAAGCACGTGTCTAGAGAAATGATGGAATCATCGTTGTCTAAGTCCTATAGGAGCAATCAACGAAATGAAGTGTGTAATAAAATCAATCCATGGAACAAATTCTAGCTTTAAAGCGCGTCATCATTACTCTTCCCAACACTCTTCGACACTATTGTTATGAGAAAGCATCTTCTAGTGATAAAACGAATCAAATGTCTCATTAGTTATCTATTCCATCTTGCAGAACCATGTCCTAGAACAAGGAAACAAATTTTTTTTTCTTAATTGTTTGATTTCGGCAACAATCATAGTTTAATTTTTAAGAATGAAGTGTGGATGAAGAAAATGAACATTTTTTTTAAACGGATCAATTCAGATCATTCGCACATACTTTTTTTAAAAAAACACACATCTTTTAGATGTCTTGCTCAATTTCCAGGTATTTTTTTCCGTTCTATTACGGGTGATTGTTATCTCTCAATACCCAGTTCTCAAACCCCACTAATGGAGAATTTATGGCAGTGTCAGAGGATTAATCCTAAAGAAACCCCACGTTATGTGGCGGATAGTCCAGGTGAGATGCAGATTATATTTTCCCAAATCATGCTGAGAATTATCATCAACAAAACGACTAAAATGAAAACAAATCCTCCCTGAATTATGAATTTTTTTATTGTAACTGCATTTGGGGTTCCTGATTTCATTACAAGATTATGAAGCCTCTGAAATTGAAACAAATTGATTGATAACGAGCTTCAATGAAAGAGTACATGTTACAGGTGAAAAAAACAGAGAGAAAAAAAGACCTAAATTATTTGTCAAATGTATGCTCTTGCATTCAGTCCACCAAAAAGCTCAACTTCTAGAAAGCCATACCACAAAACACAAAACCAATACAATACCCTCAAATCGATCACTAGATGCTACTAATTGAATAGTCTTTGAGAATTCCGTTTGTTTGTTCAAACTTTGATAACTTAACCCTTGTTCGGAATATCATGGGAGGATCTTTCGCCATCGGCGAGGAGTCTCTCTCTTCACAAACATCTTCTCAAATTCATTCAAAGGCCTGCTGGACCCACCGGCTATGCTAATGAATTTCCAGCCACCTCCATTACCTCGTTTGCCTTTGGGACCTAGTTTCTCCACCATGAAATTCCATCCTTCAGATGGACGTCTCCTGCTGTATTCGTGGCATTTCACCTTCTTTGCCATCTTATAAATTACGTAGAATAACATTGTCGTTAAAAGAAGTATCGACGGAAGATTAGAAAATGATACTCAGAAAGCATTATTTACATTACTCAGAATTTGCGTGTTTACCTTCATCTTGTTGAAGTTCATCCTCTGAACAAACTCTTGGTACAAAATTTCATCCTCTTTCATTGAGATCTCATAATGCACCTCATCTGGGTCTCTAGTGGTACCATCCCAACCCTCAGGCATGACTTTAAAATCTGGCTTATATGGCAGAGAGGCGACATGGAACTCCCTATCATGTGAAATGAAAAATCTGCAGACAGAAGTATCCAGAAAAATTACTCGATGATAAGAGTACACTCCAGCACGTCAAAGAATTTAACCGAGTGGATAGTAACAGAAAATAAGCAGCCAGAGTTGCATCACAATTTTGCATATACAGCGGGGCAGAAACGAACTTAAGTTCAACTCTTACCAGATATTACTGAAAAAAATAGATGAGGAATGTTCTGGAGTGAAAAGGTAATCACCTAAATTCAACTCAACTACCACATCCAAATGACCACTCCAAAAGAACACAGCACATAATCTTTGGTTAAAAAATACACGAGTTTAGTCTTTACCAGACACTAGATGCCAATGAAGACAGGAGAATGGAGATTTATTCCCAACAAAACATAACTAATATTTCATCTCTTGGCAAGAACGCAAAAAATAAAAAATAAAAATTCAAAGAATGTGAATAAAGAAAACAAAAGATTTCCTTCTTTAGAACTCTTATTTTATGTTGGCTTAAAGAAATCAGTTCCATTTTTTTTTCTTAAGCCATTCTTTTTTTTTTCCCCATATCGAACTAAACTTACATTCATTAATGTCCCCCTAAAATCAACAGATGACATAAAAAGTGGAATACTATCAACTCAATTACAGGCAATTGGGACGTAGTGGGACGTAGTAGAAAATAAAGCAAGATTATGGGCCAGCCTATTCCCATTGTGGCTGAGAGAAAGATTATGGGCCCCTGTATTCCCATCATGGCAGAGAGCAAAAGCTTCACCCACCTCCAGATCATAAAATCCCGTGACCTGTTCAGCACATGCCGCCACAACCGAACCAGCCTTGTCTATAACAAACGCACCCATGCAGAGCCATCCCAATTAGACTCTCATAGCCGCATCCGTGTAAAGTCAGCACCCCTGGGCTAGCCTCTCCCAACTTCTTTTCACGCCATCCCTTTGCACCCCATTATGGTCATTCTTGGTCATTTGGCGTTGGTAATTCGCAGCCTCAAGGACCAAGTGAAGCTTCCCTCATGTTCTTGCCATGAACAACCCAATTTCTATCACCCCATAGAGCTAAGAGGGTGGCAGCAAATATGGTGAACTGCAACAGACTAAGGCGGTGATATATGTTTAAAATTGTCCTAGGCTTATTTTGTGTCAAGCATGTGAGATAAAACCTCAAAATATAAAATTACCCTAGGAAAATGGGTCTTTATCAGCTGATAAATTGCAAGAGAAATTATCTTTTATGTAAATTTGGGGTGAGGCAGGATATATTACTTTTTTCTTCATAATCAAACTGAAATGACAAGGCACTTTACTCAAACAGAATTTTTGCTGAAACTATTGATAAGGGTGTTTTTATACGTTTATTT
>CAIGRQ010268896.1:0-12119 GCA_903798375.1 Fraxinus sp. D2006-0159 | reverse complement strand
ATAATTACTGCCATCAAAATATGACAGGATGGATAATGAATTACTTATCTAAATAATATGGGTCAAGGAACGAATTTGGGCTCTGACTCCTATTGAAAAATCGGGTGTTGCACTGGATACCACTTAACAGTTCACGGATTACCAACTTAACGATGTTTAAATTACCAAATGGCTGTTACTTATCCATTTTTAGTTCTGACCTTATATGCAGAATTAATCAATCAAAAGCAGCAGTCACTTTTAATTCTTCCTACGCTTGTAGTCCAACCTCTCTCAACCTTCAACAACCTCTGATATTCAAACAAGAAAGTAGTTTCCTGTGTTTGTAGTCCAACCTCTCTCAACCTCCATTAGCCTATGAAATTCAATTGAGAAAGTACCTTCCTATATCCAATAAGAAGTAGGTGGTGTTTCAGATTCAATGGGTTTGATATTTTTTTCAAATAAGTGGTTGTATTAAATCAATAGTGAAAGGATGAAATGAATGTATGAATAGACTCTTGAATATGTTATAGAGAAGAGGCACAATGAACAACCACCTTAATTTACGTGCATAGGCTTAGGTATTTATAGGAGAGGGTAATTAGGTAGAATAGGCTGAAAAAATACTTCAAAACAGTAAAGTAGGATTTTTTGGAACTGCCTTTTGCTCGAGCAAGGGCTCAGCGACAGGCGAACGACGCACTGTCGCTCGAGTGCCAACTGGACGAGAAGCTAGCGAAAATGTGGCGTCATATTTCTCCTGTTTTCATGCTCGAACCCTAGACCTCATAACCCAATTTATAAAAGCTGAACCTTAGGTCCTCAACTTTTACAACACATAACAAATTAGTCATTTTGTCTACAGAATTGCCAACACTAAAAACCTAACAAAAACCGTTTGACATTATTTTAAAATCAAATTTCTCATGCCACCTTTTAGAGGCATGTTTTAATTCATATAAAGATTTAATTAGTTTGCACACCTTATGTTCATTACCTGGTAGAACAAGCCTTTCTGGTCGTTACATATAAACCTCATGTTCGATATCTTCATTTAAGAATGCCATCTTTACATCCATTTGATGAACATGTAAATCATAGTTAGATGCTAGTGCAAACAAGATCCTTATCGAGATTATCCTAGCCACGAGTGCATATGCGTCAAAGTAATATATTCCTTCCTTTACATGATACCTTTTAGCTACTAATCTAGCCTTATAGGTATGGAGTGTTCCATCGGAATTATTTTTCCTTCTAAACATCCATTTACAACCAATGAATTATAGATCAATTATTTCCCGAGTGTAATTTGAATTAATAAAATCCATTTCATTATTTATCGCCTCTTTTCAAAATATGCATGGAAGACATTGCTTACTTATAGGCTCTAGAATCACTTTCGACTTGAAGAACAAAAGAAATTGTTCTTACAACATCCTTCATATCTCTTTCTACTAAGTAGAAAAAAATAAGTTGGGAATTCAATTCATCCGATCTTAAACATTTTTCTTTTCTAACTCTCTTACTTTCTCGAGGATCACTTTCAACATCTTCTGTTGATGTCTCTTCTTGTGATTCTTTAGAAGTCGGAATGTCTAAATAAGTTTCTTTTTGAGAATTTCTCGTTGCCAATACGTTTAAAAAAAAAAACTCTACATCTCTTGATTCTATTATAACATTTGATTATAAGTTTAGTAACCTATAGGCCTTGCTATTTAAAGAATATCCCACAAAGGCACATTTAATACCTTTAGGACCTAATTTAGTTCTCTTAGGATCCGTATCCTTGTAATAAGTAAGACACCCCACACTTTGAAATAATTAATATTTGGTTTCCTACCTTTCCATATTTCATATGGAGAAGCCTTATTTTTTTTTTTCAATGGAATCCTATTTACTATATGACAAGCACTAAGTAAGGCTTCACCCCATAAGTTATATGGTAATTCAAAATCAATAACATGACATTTATCATTTCTAAGAATGCCCAGTTCTTTTTTTCTTCTAGACCATTTTGTCTTGGTATTCGTAGTGCATAATATTGATTTATTATTCCATTTTGTTCACAAAACATATTGAATTCATTAGAAAATTATTCTCGACCTCAATTGCTTCTTAGAGAGTTTTTAGTTTCCGTCTTAACTGATTTTCAACTTCAATTTTGTATGTTTTGAAGGCACTATAAGCTTTATCTTTATGCTTTAACAAATATACACAAGTACACCTAGAGAAATCATCAATGTAAGTAATAAAATATCTATTACCACCTCTTGTTAGCATGCTATTCAATTCACATATATCGGAACGAACAAGTTCAAGTAAGTTTGTTGATCTCACTACACTATGAAATGACTTTTTAATCATCTTTGATTTAATACAAGTTTCACATCTTCCTTTGTTATCAATTTCATATTGTATCAATCCATATTTAATCATTCTTTACATAGTGCTAACTCCCATGTGTGTTAATCTACCATGCCATAAATTAAATGAATTAGTAACATAGATAGATGATTTGTTTTTATTATTAGAATCATGCTCAAAAGTACAAAGTTTGACAATTCCTTCAGTAGAATAGTCATTTCCAACAAAATATCTATTATGGCTTAGTACAAGTTTTTCAAATTCAAATATAGATTTAATTCTTGATTTTTCCAATAAAACTCCACTTACTAGGTTTCTATTCATTTCCGATACATGAAAGACATTTGTTAAAGTGGTCTTCTTTCCCAAGGTGAAAATGAGTTATACATTGCCTTTGCCAATCACTTTGTATCTTCTTTCATTTCCCATTTGGATCTCGTGACTATCTTCAATGTCATGATAAATTTTGAAAAGAGACTTATCATAACAAACATGGATGGTTGCACAAGTGTCATACCACCAACCCCGAACTTTCACTTGGATTGCATTCATTTCGCTCACTATAGCGATAATCTTATCAATGGAATTTACCTTTTCTTCATTCTTTTGTTGTTTCCTATGCCTGCAATCTCTTGCATAGTGTCTCGATTTTTCAAAAACATAACAAGGTTCCTTGGATTTGTTTTTGAACTTTCCTTGATCCTTTTTGAGATGAAGAGGTTTCCCTTTCTTCTTGTACTTGTCGGAGTTATCCATATTGTCCACATAATGGGCTTTTGAAGATCCATCATAAGAACTTTTAGTCTTATCTCTTGCCCTTAATTCTTTCTCTATATGAAGATGTTTTTGAATTTGTTCCAAAGAGAAGTCTTCGGAATTGTGAAGAATCTTCTTCCTATATCCTTTCTAAGTTCTTGAAAGTTTAGCAATAATAGCTCCCTCTTGGAAAGATTCGGGAAGATTGATTTTCACCACTTTTAATTTGTTAACAATGACTTGCAATTCATGTACTCAAGGCAACATAGGAATATTATCAATTCGATGACGTCGACAATTGGTTCCAAGTTTGGATCAAGTACATAGAAATTTTATGACGCCATTAGTAGGAATTTGAGTTTGTCTTGCCATCTTGTGAAGTTTGATCCATCAAATCTATCCAAGCGCACCAAATCTTGATTCATCAACTTGATGGTAGCAAGTGTAGTTTCCGTTTTCATCGCAGTAAAATGAGAATATCGTTTGAGATTGTAAACAAAAAATAAAATACACCAAAGGAAACAAAATAAGGGGAAGATGAAAAAATATTCGAAAAAGATTTAAACATGCAAATATATCATTGTACTCAAACAATATTTGCCTCATCTCCTTATGTTTTTAAGGATTGAAAATGACAAATAGTTTGTAGAATATCTTCAAATGAACAAGTGAAAAGGTAAAAAATTGATTATGTAAAGAATATAATGTCTTCAAAATTTGGATGAATAATAGAATGGATTCTCATATATTTTGGGATGAACACCAATATGTATTTATAGATTTCAAACTTCCCTACATGAAGTTGTTCCAATTCATAAAGGAAAGATGCAACGTTTCACCAAGAAAACCACAAAAAAATTCAAAAAACTCCAGCCAATGGTCGTATTATATAACTATGCGGTCACATAGTTATAACCTTTGCTGCCTCTGAATTCCCTCAATCGTGCATAAAAGGCCTAAGCGATCTCATAGGCCGTTTTCCTTTTCTTCATTCATCCACGATTTATGCATCCATGATTTTGTACAACAAGATTTCAACAGTTAGTACAACAATTCCATTTCTATGTCTACAGAGTTAGAGACACAAGTATATTTTGGTTGTGTGAGGACAAACTTAATAAGTGGGTGAGTAGAAATAGTACTCAACAAGAAGAAATTGAAGCTCAAATCTTATTGTTTAATTAATTTAATACCCTCTACGTGTCCAAAACGTCCTCGTTTTACTATATATAATTTATTGGAAGCACTATAATATTTCCATTGCTCAATGTCGGACAGAAGACTAGATGCAAACATGGGAAATTATTGCTTAATCTTAAATACTTTGCCATTTTATTTTCTTGCAGAACCAATGCGAGCAAAATTCAGGTACCAGAAAACCCAAAAAAGGACTTCAAGATATGGTTTTTCTTTAGTTAGATCTTTGCAAATACCCGTGCAATTAGAAGAGAAATATAGAACAAATTTGATAGCATGAGTAAGCGGGTTTTACGGATCCTGTCTTGAGACCAAACTAGAGTCTGATGAGATCCAAAGCTTCTTTGTCTTACTTTATCTTATTCTATTTAGTATAAAAATTCAGATCAAGAACTGGGTTTAGTTTGCTTTGAAGATTGATCATGACATTTTAGTAGGACGAGCAACTCAAGAAACTTTAGTCACTAATAAAAACTAAAAGCAATAAAAAATTGAAAAGTAACTTCCTTTAATTCATTCAATTTGATCAGAAATGTCTCCATCTCTCCCTTTCAAAGCCCCCAATATTTATAGTTTATAGACTAGTTTAACAAAGATATATTTTAAATTTTTTATCTTCCAAATGAATGTAGAAAATAAGTAATAGCAAAGAAAGTAAGCTGCCTAATTTCTAGCACTGCAACAAACAATTATTCATACACCAATACAATTATAGTGTTTAAGAAGCCTATTAGCTTCTCTGAGACCACTAAAGTAAGCTCCATGAGTGGTTGAATAATGCGTTCTGTGTGTTGCTTCTCCTGCAAACAGAATTTGGAGTGGAGATGACAAGGACGACGATGATGAATCATTTGGTAATGGCTCGGCCAGAGAATCCAAATCGTCACAACTTGATCCGACAGCCACATAACTATATGATCCCAAGAAGAGAGGATCAGTGCCCCATTTTGTCCTCAAAACTTTATCAAATTTTGGTTCAGGAATTCCTGCAGAATAACACAAGTCATGGGATAACAAGTTGGAGACAGTTGTGGAAACCTCATTTAGAATCTCTTCATCATTGAGGGATTCAAGATGAAGGGCCTCTTTGCCTGCTAACCATGATAATAAGACTCTTGAATTGCTGTAAATTGGAGATAGAGAAGCTGTTCTCCTGATCCACCAAGGGATTTTTTTGTGCCTGAAATTGGAATCTGATTGATGAAAAACCATTTGCAACAACGGAAATTTTGGGTTGCAACCATTGATTTCTTGATCTTCGTTTGAGTTACTTACTTGCAAAAACATCTTGTCAACAACACCATATCCCAGCCTTGAAATTGCTCCTGTTTTGAAACTAGGCAATGAGGGGCTAAACAATCCAGAATCTTGTCGAATTCCTTGCTTTAGAACTCCAAGCGAAACAGTAACAATTACATGATCAGCATACATAGTTGATCCATCAGAAAAATGTAGCTTAACTGGCCATCCGTTGTTAATCTCCATGTTCTTCTTCGTCTCAGGCTGCCATTCGATTTTTACAACTTTCAGGCCTAATTGGATCAAACCAGACGGTAATACAGAAGCCAGTGATTGAATCACACTCAAGTAACCTTTTGCAATAGTTATTTCGTCACCAGGAAACATCTTGTACTCACTTTCTGCATTGTAATCAAGAGTGTGCAAATTACCGGCCGATGTAAAAGTCCTTTGCGTGTTCTCATGCATTGCAAAAATAGCTTCTTGGAGTGATTTTCCACTCCAATTACCAACTCCATTGACATCCAGCTTTTCATCATTAGTTATGCGCCAGTAAGCATCCAGACCTTGCCGGAGAAAAGAACCAACGCTGAGATTTCCTGCAGTTAAGGCTGCAGCTTGCTTCATACGCTCAACGATTTCACCATCTTCATCAATCATTTTCCCTTGAGCTAAATCCATCAGATTTTTGAAAAGGCTAGAAATAGACTCAACAAATGATGGATTAAGCTCATACCCTCCTTCGGCTATGGTCAAAGGATCTTCCAAAATCCCATCCATACATTCCCATGGCTGCTCAGATTCTAATGAATTGATTTCTTGAGCAATTTTGTGAATTGGGCTACCCACAATTCCATGGATCCAAGTAGCACCTAGCTCAATCCTGTCACCACAAAATTCAGAAGTGTTAATTCTGCCACCAATTCTTGTTCCGCCCTCCACAACCAAAAGCTCGAAAAGTTCTTCCGAGCTTGTGTAGAGCTTGTTAGCAGCAGTTAGGCCAGCCATTCCTGCACCAATTATCACGATTCTGGGCTTTTTGGACACCATTTTTAATTAGGCTAAGATATATATACTTGAAAGCGAAACAATGAACACAACTGTGTTTTGTGTATGAACTTTGTGAGGTGAGAATGAATTACTGGTGAGGATATATAAGGGTGTATTTAGTGTAGTGTACGCCTCGAAGGCATCTTCTTTATTATTTTCTTGGTTTCTTCCATAGTTTAATTAGCTAATAAAGACATGGCTCTACTTTTTCTTGAAAATCTACTTGTACCCAATGCTGTAATATAATGACACTCCCAAAACAATTATTTTCTGCCTCAGTAAATCTCACTGCCATCTATCATTTATAATTATGCTCACATGTATGTTATATTTGGTTACTCGTGTGGGTGGGAGTGGGAGTTTGAGAATATATTGTAGCCAATGAACAATAATAGGTTGATGATGCCCGTCACCAACCTTCACATGTGAACCGGTAAACGACGGCCCACCAAACTGAACACTCTGAATGGTCCTCATTAGTCAATGAGCTTCCAATAACTACCACTTCAAATGGGTAATTTCTACTCACAATTATGTGCTATCCATTGTAACGATTCGATTAATAAGAATTTGCTACGGGTAAAACATTATTGAGTGTTTTGCAATAGTTTTAATTGTCACAAAGCATTACAGAATGAATCCATCATTAATTACCAACAACTTGTATCCATTGCTAATATGTAGGTAACTAGCGACGCTTTAACTGGTTGTTCCGTAAATATCCAAGGAGACTTTTACCTCTAGAATTTATCGGAGAAAAACTTTTGTTCGTAAATAGCGGTAAGTAAATAGCATTATCACAGTGTAGCATCAATAATTGAATATTTTATCCTTGATGCTGCATAATTTGGTATTGGGGTATAACTAGCGATTTTTGTTTGTTATGCGATAAATTCTAGGTAAGTATAATGTCACCAACACAATTCATAAACGACAAAACATTTTATTGCCTACTTGACAAGTATAAATTTGCACTCACCCTAACTACGAGATTAAGTGGATAACATTATGTTCATTGTACAATTAGAGAGTCGGGCAATTTGTCGAGTATGGAAGGATACATATTGCATAGGTAACATGCATATATAGTGTAGGACCATATAGGACAATATCCTGAAGGGTATTGACTAAAATTAATTAGAAAAGTAGTTATGTTTTGTATGTGAAGTTGATTACATTCCATCCCTTCAAGTGAAATATGGAGAAATCGTTTGCATTTCATAACCAGACGTTGATTTTTTCTTGTCATGTCCCATGTGTTTTGGATCCATATGCCTCATTGTGATGGCGAAATTTGGATTTTTCTTCTCTAAATCTCTCTGAATCTTTTGCCAAATAAATAATTTAGAAGAATATAATTAGATTAAGCAAATTGAGTGTAGTAATTAACCTCGAAATTGTGTATATGAAAGCATCGATTTAGTTTCATTTTTGGCCATTGATCTTTCAGTGAAAATATCAGTCAGGCCACATAACTTTAATTTGTCATAATTGAATCAGTAATTTTCAATGTTAGTCACTCCGTGAGTCACAATTGCTAAACCTAGCATCTCAATCTTATAATAGTCTCTCTTTTCTAGGTTAGTATACTGCATAACCATATCGTGGTTGCAAAATTTTGAACATGACATTAAAACAGCTTTGACTATGCTCTCTCTAATGAATTACTTCTTGTTCGATTTTCAATGTAATTGGCAAGTTTGTGAAATGGACTTAAATTAATATGTTGTAAAAGTCAAGGAGTAAGTTGCAAATAGTAGAAATTGAGTTGTATTAGGTCTAAAGTTTGAAAATGGAAAAGAAGGAAAAACGACGTCGCAATTTTGCTAGACTGTCGTCAGGTCCTTGTTTGAGAGACAAGCTCTCGCTCGACTGTCGTTGAGCTTTCGCTCGAGCGACAGAGTTAGTCGGTAATTTTTTAATCGCGATTTCAAGGCTTTTTATTCGGTACCCTAACCCTATCGTATAAATACCAGAACGCCACATAACGAAAATTCTAAGGTTGAAACATAGAGAGAACTTGAGAGCTTCATCTTTTCATCTTCCAATTCATTGAGAGACTTCAATCTTCATTGATTTGATTATAAGTTGAGAAAACATTAATTCTAGTTAATTCAGGAGGACTTTGATATTGCAGTCAAAGAGTTGGTGTAGGAACGTGCAATCGAGGAGGGCTGTCAAATTGCAGTCAGGAGTTGTTACAAGTCATGCAATCCAGGAGGACTGTATTAACTTTAGTCGTGAGGTCAGAAAGTTCGTGTCGTCATCTTATCGGCGGACTGTAAGTTGGATCGTTTATAGTGAATTTTGACTGGCAAAGCGCTCGGAGTTTTTACTCAATTGGGATTTCTCCGTGAACATTCCACGTGTTATTTACCGCTTTATTTACTATTTTCATATTCTATTGTATTCAAACATAGGGTAATTGAACTATATACTTAACAATCTAGAGATAATTAATTAGTGACTTGTTGCTGGTTAATTACAATTTTAATTTCGCATTTGCACATGTTCCCCACTTTCTAGGTATAGTTTAGGTTGAATCTTAATATTTCAATTGGTATCATAGCCTAAATTCGAATCTGATATTAGATTTCTAGATGAGTAATTCATTATCCGTCCCACCATATTTTGATGGTAATAATTGGAAGGTTAGAATGAAAGCTTTCCTAAAATCAATGGATGAGCGAATTTGGTTAAGTGTAGTTAATGGTTGGATTGCCCCTAGTTCTACGGTTAATAATGAATAATGAAGTTATTCCCACTCTCATTGCTAATTGGACTAGAGCAAACTTAGATGAGTGTAACTGGAATAGCAAAGCCTTATATGCCCTATTTATGGCAGTGTCCCCTAAAGAATTTAGGAGAGTATCTATGTATGAGGTTGCTAAAGAAGTTTGGTATATTCTACAGGCCACGTATGAGGGAACTCAGGCTGTTAAAAACTCTAAGTTGCAGATGTCGACCACTAGGTTTGAAGAGATTATGCTGAAAGAGGATGAGACATTTGATGAATTCTATGCGAGTTAAAATGACGTAGTTAATTCTAGTTTCAACATAGGTGAGAAAATATCTTAGTCAAAAATTGTTAGAAAAATCCTTAGATCCTTACCCGAGTGATTTAGACCTAAAATCAATGTTCTTGAGGGGAGTAAGGATATATACTCTATAAGGTGGAAGAGCTGATTGGATCCCTCCAAACTTATAAGCTAACATTAGTTAAACCTACAAACGATAAGTCATTAGCCTTAAAACGGTGAGGAATTGTCATAAAGAGTCATCGGATTCAGATTCTCCTAATGATAAGGGGTTAGCTTACCTAGCTAAAAAATTCCAAAAATTGTTTAGGAATAAACTGAACCTAAAAAGAGACAGCGATGTAATAATTCCAACGAGTCTAGAAAGTGATCTCAATTTGTGAGATGTCATAACTGTCGAAGTTATAGTCATTTTAGGAGTGAGTGCCCTAGCAATAGGAGAAATTCGGCTATAAAAACTACTCTCACTGATGACGAGTCTAACTCGGACAATCAGAGTGAGAAATTCACTCATGAGGAAAGTGGAAAATACATTGCCTTTACTACGAGAATTAAGAATTGATCTGACCAGGAGAATGAAAGAGAAGAGAATTTAGATAGTGATGAGGATTCTGATGAAGAGTCTATAAGTGAGGAAGATATCCAAGAGGCTTATGATAAAATGTATGAGGAGAGTCTTAAGATTGTTACTAAAAACAAAACCTTGAGTATGAAGAATAAGGAACTTGAATTAGAAAATGAGAAGTTAGTAGGGCACTTTAAGGAATCTATCTCAATCCTGAATGAAGTGAAATCCATGAATGAAACTTTAGATACTCAAGTTATGAATCTCACTAGTGAGCTTGATAAGACTTCTAGGAGAGCTAAAGAGCTGACCTAGAGTATTCCAAGTCTCAACTTCTAGCCTTTTCAAGTGGTTCTATGGAACTAAATAACATTCAGGGAATAGGCAAGCCTGCTAGTAATAAGGGAGGTCTATGATATAATAAAAATGATCATAATGTTGCTAGTACATAATGCACCACATTTGTCTCTAGTACTGATCAGTTTAAACATGTGCCTAATCCCGAACCTAATAATAAGGAATATGTATGACAGAAACCTACTAAACAGCGTAAGACCTGCCAATGTAGGAATAGATATCAAGGATCTCATAACTTTGGCCCAAGGTTTATCCCTACATATTTTTACTGTGGTGAGTTAGGATACATAAGGCCTAGGTGTCGTCATTTTCTGAACAGAAAGGAAAACCAGAACTTAAATAGAAATAAGAATCAGGAGTTTGTTAGTCAGATTGACTTTCTTACTAATCAAGTGAGTCAACTGACAAAATTAATGATACAGATGAATAAGAATATTTCTGTCACTAGATAAGTTTGGGTGAAGAAAAGTGATCTAAAAATTGTGAAATAGATCATGGTGTTCTTAAAGGTAAGAGCATTTACATACCTAGTTGATTAGGTGTTTTTGATTTATGCTCGTGTTTTATCATTCTGTGACATTGATTTATGCATGCATCATATTTGTTTGTTTTCTAGGTAGAAAATTCATGCATATTTTTTATTTATATTTTTTTTTTGTTTGACATATATTTTTTATGTGTGTTTGGTGCATTCATGCTTTAAAATAAAAACAACAAAAAATTGAAAAATAAAAATAATGGAAGTTTTTACTACAACATATTATATAACATTCTTGAACTTGTGAGTTGTGATCATGCATGTGTTTAAACGATGAGCTGTAACATAGTTTCTATTGCTGACTTAGGTTATTTATGGAGTATTTAGTAAATGTGTCTTCATGTACCATATGAACTGCACAGACTATGATATTGTTAGTGGAACTCTACCGCGTGTGTGAGATTTAAGATGACGTCACATGTTAGTAAGGTGACTTTAAATATGAATTGACCTTATTTATTAGACCTAAACTCAAAATTATCTTCGATAATAAAAATCTCAATATCTTATGTTCTTTTTCAGAGTCTATTTGACTCGAACAATTAAGCCTATGGAGTTTCTCATAGCATGGTACCTATGGTCAAATGACTTGGGTTAACCAGCGTCAAGCTTGTTACATGAGTCATTTTAGTCGCTTAGTGGATAAGAATCTACACTTAAGATGTAAAAAATAATTATGAGTTTAAAATATTAAAAAATATATAAAAAAAAGAATATATACAAAAAGTCAGGAGAAGAAAAGAAAATATCAATAAAATTGAACTTTTATTTAAAGATCATAATGTGTTTTAAATGGTTTGACTTTCATAAGTAGAGGAATACACTTATTTACAGTATGTTTAACATGTCATTTCTCACAAAATTAAGGTTTGAAGTCCTACTTATAAAGGAGTAGTGACACCTTACACACATGGGTCACTTATACAATTTACTTCATAATAACTTAAACTGAATATGTGGGAAAGTTTATTGTACATTGATTATACTTATGCATTGGTAGTTGCATTTTTTATGTTAATGTTAAAAAAAAAAA